>JAQGBT010000644.1:0-45779 GCA_034698585.1 Disparrhopalites patrizii | reverse complement strand
CTTGTTCCTGGCATTAATTTCCTAGTCGGTACAGCTACAATATTGCTGTCCAAAATACGCTCGATCGGCTTTAGTACTTTCTAAAACGTTCCAAGAAGCACGTCGTAATTTGACCAAACGCGGACGTACAAGACGAACGGTGAAATTCATAGCCAAGGAAGGCGCCTTTCCGCTCTTGGGTCAAAGCTTGTACTCAGCGGCTTGGCTGCGTTTGGGGCGCGCAATTACAAAAAAGGGGAGAGTTTTTTTTTAACCAGTACACCAGTAGTAACAGTTCAGTTTTTCAGTATATTGTTCGAAACGAAGGTATAATTCGTATAATTAGTGTCTCCATAACCAAAGTTTGCTAAATGTGTTGGTATAAACACAAAATCCAAGTGTTTCCAGCTGGGTAATATTAACAAAATATATCTAAATATTATTGAAATATTAAACAATCCCCATTTCCCATTCTTGACGAACGCATAGTGTATGGAAAATCCAATTATTTGGTCATTAGTTTTGTGTCGCCGTATTTCCCTACAACGGAGGTAAATGAGAAAGAACTCGTAGTTGGATATTAACACATTCGTGATTCATAATATCGTCAAAACGTTCAAGTAGTAGTCACAACATCGATTTACGTGGTTGTCACAGTCAATTTAGTGTGTGATACGTGTTGTTTTCCTCAGGAACCGTTTTCGACAGGTCATCCCATCCACTCGGGTGAATTTTTGTGATATTTGATTAATTTTTGGAGATAGTTAGAAATGACATTGAAGATTGGATGTTGATAGAATTGTCTATATGTATGATAATATTCGGAGAAGTTATGATCAGATGTGTTGATGACATACTGGGTGTGATGAAATATCTGTATTATTATATTCTTTTACCTGTTGACAGAGTTAAGGTGAGACTGACCTAATGCAAAAATGGGAACTCCGCAGCAATTTTCGCTGAAATGGAAGAATTACTCTCACCACATTGTGAGTGCTTTTGAAGATCTGAGAGGGGATGATGACCTGGCTGATGTGACCCTGAGTTGTGAAGGAAGACGATTGAGAGCTCACAAAATGCTACTATCTGCATGCTCCATTTACTTCAAAGAAACTTTTCGGGTAGGCCGTTTTGGGTTGCTTTTAGTTTAATTAAAACTTCTTTTTTTGTTTTGATGGGTTGTTACTTTGTTACTGTGCTACATAGTGTAACACACTATGTGCTGTTAGTTTATTATCATAAATTTGTGTCCTATTGCTTATTCATGATACTCATCAATATACTTTTGCGTTGTTTTGGAACAGGAAAATCCTTGCAAGCATCCAGTTGTGATTATGAAAGGTATCAGTTTCATAGATCTCCAAGCCCTTGTAACGTTCATGTATAATGGTCAAGTCAATATTAGTCAAGACAGATTAACAAATTTCCTGGAGACAGCAGAGCTCCTCCAAATTAAAGGGCTCACAGATATGAGCGAGGAAGGACATGATGCAGCAAATGTAAGTTGAAGTTTAATTACATTGTGATACAATTCTCATTTCTGAAAGTGTGTTTTACAAAAATTATGTGCACCAATTGGCAAAGAGCTTCTTTGCATTTGCATTCCGTAATTTAAGAGTAACTTGAGTTTGTCATTAATGTTGCTTAATAATACATCTCTACGATTAGAAACGCCCTCATGAAGAGTCTGCCGTGGAGCCAGTTATTACACGTGTAACATCACAGTGCCAGCTCACAAAAACTGAAGAGCATTCCGCTACTGCTCTCGAAGTTGTTGATCCAGTGAGGTATGAAAATCATACTTTGTGAAAATAGATTATTAAACAGTTTAAGTATTAGTCGAGACGTAATTATATCTCCTGGTAATTCTATAATGCTTAATTTTCATTCTGTGTAGATCACCCACGCCTAAGAGAAAACGTATCGGTCCAGCTTGTTTTATGCAACAGCAACAGCAGAGTGATCTGCAGGTGCCAGTTATTAATCAAGTGAGTAGTGTTAGTAGTTTGTCTACTTTGTCCTCCGCGAACACCAGTGCTAGCTTTGGATCCTCCGGTGGAGGAAGTTCGCATTCACCGTCGACATCTTTAGCAGGTCCAAGCCGACTCAGCGTCAGCAGTAGTACAGGAGGTCGTTTAAATCCTGAGACTGTGATATTGCCCTCAACTAATATGATGAGCTCAGTTAGTGATTCTGATGGAACCGAAAGTTTTCCGCACGCAGTCGTCAAATTTGAGGAGGAAGAAGTCGTTGACGAAGCTGGAGAGTATGAAAAATATAATCTTTTAGGAGACAACGAAAGTTCCGTGCAGGACATGTTGGGAAACTTGGAAGAGGATTCTAGTTCTCTTGGTACATCATATACAAATACTTGTTGAGCCACAATTCACACTTATTTTGTCATTGTTCAAAATGCTGTAACAGAGTCCATTTGATAATGTCTGTATAACGCATCTCTCATTGCTATATGGTTGCTTATCCCACTTAGGTTCTTTTCTGCCCGGTAGGAATGAACATGCTGCAGCAATTACTAACGAGAGCAACAATGAACAATTAGCTCATGGTGAGTAAATCAATCATTTTCATTTGGGTGGATGAACGCTTTGTAGATCTTTTTGAGTTGTATCGTATTGGAAGTTGCGATCTAATTTCTTTTCAATCATATTAGAAATGTTTTAGCTAAATGACAAAGTGACCTTCAAAAGTGCGCTTATGCTTCGCTTTCCATTGACGACTTGTTTATTTTATTGTAATTAAAGGCTCAAAATCTACCAGTTCCGACTGTGCACTGCGGGCATTTAGGTGTGTTTAACATATAGTGCCATGAAGGTATCTGTACGATTTGCGAATGTATGCATAAAACAGTCGTTTCTTGCTCCGACAAAAATGTGTTTAGTCGATACAATTCTCCATTCACCCTGTTAGACGAACTACTTTGAAAAGATGCATTGTTGTATAAAACAACCATGCATATACACTAGTTTCCTGGCAAAATAGTTCTCAGTTGTTCTTACTTGCTGAATGAAACCTGATGGGTTTAGGCAAATTGGAGACTGTTAGTATTGTGATGGGTGGATGCTGTACGTAATTTTAAAATAGTCATAAAAACATCCATTGTCTAGTATGTAGTACTGTTTTCCGAATTAAGAACTTTCAGTGATGTCAGCGTACAATTATTGTTATTAAGCATTATTATTATTATTATTAGGTAAGCGTATTATTGCCCATATTTTCATGCTTATATTACTGTAGACATAGACACTTATACTTAGATCCTGTATAAATATGAGATTTATCTGGACGACAATCAAAAGCCTCTTCTACTTAATATTTGTGCTGAAGTTTTCCACTGCATTGAAGCTCATTAGCGTACTATTCAAAATCATTTGATCTTTTGGAGGTATACATCCTAAGCGAAAACGTTTTGAATAATACTTACACACATATATTTCATTCTAAATATGTAAATATTTAAATACTTAATCGAGTAATTACTCGATTAAGTTTTAAACTATAGACTACAAGAACTTGTTTCTTGTACTTCACGTTACTGCACAGGAGTATAACAGCACAAAAGCAGTTTAAGTGAAGTTGGCAAGAAAACAGTGAAGGCCCAGTGAAAATGTTCATTGAACCTGAAGACTAGCGAAGCAGAATTACTGGTAACTGGTATTTAGTGACACGGAAAAGTGTTTTTGTTTCGCGAGGATTTGTAGAAAAAGAAACTTGTTCGATAGTATAGCGGCGTTTAGTGTGATTTAAATGCCCTATTTTGATAATATTTTGGGACACTTCTGGCTGTTACGACGAAAGGATTCAAGAAAAAGAAATTTTTATTTTGAAAATGTCACTGGTTACAGTGGTTACACTAAATCAGCACCGACTGATAGCGAGGCAATGCTATCAGTCTAAAACTTATTGTAGCTTTTCTTTCTTTGGTAACTGCTACTTATAGTGAAAGCGTACAACTAGCCAAGCACAAGCACACAGGCGTTTTGCCTTAGAGGTTCGAAAATGCAAAAAAAATCGTTTTGTCAGTTTCGCACTGTGTTATTCTCCCCTTTCTTCAATAGCTATGTTTTCCATTTTCAGTTACCAGAAACAGTGAGCCAGGAAAAGGGTCTTCGTCGTCAGCTTCTAAGACTAGTGCTTCTTCGTCAAGTTTGAAAAGAATTCAACCTAAGAACTACCGAATTTGTCCTTATTGTAAAGGGCTATTTTACAAAACCAATGTATCTCGTCATATTAATCAACAGCACACTCAAGTGCTTCTGGATGGCGGAAAAACCTTGTACCAATGTCATATTTGCCGAAAAGTGTTCAAGAACAAGAAAAATTTTGTATCGCATATGGAAAAGCATCATCCGGAAGCTAGAAGAAATAAGTTTTAAATGACGACCTTTGACATGTTAGTTGCGTAAACCTCGATGCTCTGGAAAATTAGAACGTAATACCGAAGCAGAAAGTGTAGAACTCTGTCCAAAGAGAACAAGGGAGAAAAGTGGGAATATAACTTATGTACAAGAAATTATCAGTTTTGTTTTAGGTACGATTCAGACGGAATTAAAAAGTACTTTTTTTTACCGGTTTTTAAGTGGGATTGTATTTTCATTGGGTTTGGTACTTGTAGTTTCGGTGCAAGGTGAATTAAGTAACGTCTGACCGCGTTAATATACCCTACGTATTACCTAATTACAATTACCTATATTATACATACACTCGCTGTGATCCTCACAAATTGGTTCTATATAGGTGCACTTATATACAGTGTTCATAACCTGACGTACAGAAAATACCACACAGAGAAGTAAAGTACTATATGCATGCATGTACTAGGTTGGACATAAACGGACTATTTGGCGTAAAAATTTTCATTGGTTTGGTTCTCAATAATTTGCTACTAACTCTTGCCTTGCCTACTTTGGCCTCGTACTAAAAAATTAGTGCTAGATTTCAATACTGCAAATAATGTTTAAAACAATTGTTCTGTAATAGTTGCTGGGAGGGTTCATCCCAAGCTCGACCCTTATACTGTGAAATCCTCGTCCAAACTCTCGCAGTCGCCAAAATTTGTTCCGAAAAAAGAGATTAAAATTGAGGAGGTGGAAATTGAAGATGAAGACGAGGTTATTATTTTGGGCCCGACTGTGCAAAAAGTCGGGGATTCAGCTGAACAGAAAAGTTGGGAACAAACGGAGAGACATTTGTACACATCTAGTCCGGGATCTACCAAAAGTTCGTCATCCAGCAGTTACTGGAATAAATTTGAGGAGAATAAATCCCAATCCAGCAGTGGTTCTTCGACTTTCGTTCGGGTAGAATTTACCATGTGTTCAATTTGTGGTGTTAGCCTACCCAAATATGCAATACGTGAGCACATAATGTCAGTTCATAATAATCTTGATACGCCTCCACATGAATCAGAAGCCAGATCCTTGTGTACTCATTGTGGCAAAAATTTTAAAAATAAAAACAGTTTAAAAGTACATAGGTCCATTTATCACCGGCACGAAAGCCAAAGAGGGATAAGGGTATCTTCACAACAGTTAGATGATACCATCCCCGTGACCTCGAGTAGCCTGTACTTCAAAAGGGATTACTCCACGTTCTAGTGATAATAGGACAAGTTTTTCATACAACACGCGTATGGTGGTTACGTTTGTTTGTTTAGATTGCTTTCGGTAAGAAAAAGCATCCGGATTATTAATTGTTGCACTTCGTTATTTTAATGTAACGACTTAAAGGCCAATATATTAAATTTGAAGTGTTTGTCGATTTGCGGTAACGTGAAATGTAGTATGTCTCTGTAAGTATTAAGGTGTTCGTACGTTGACCACCTTTGGATATATGTATTTAAATACAAACACATATGTAACGCTAATTTCTGTTAAGTTTTATCTAACGGTTAAACTTCTGCAATTTACAATGGGCTGTATTGAATTCTCAAAACATTTGCATACGCAGTAAAATTTAGGAAAGTATTAAAATATTTTTGTATTGATGTTAGTAAATAGTATAGGTACTAGGGACAGTATCTTTTTGATGTGACTACCGTAATTAAACCACATACATAGATCTCAGGACTTGTGCAGGAATAAGTGGTAATAAAAGCAATTATAAGCGGCGGGTAAATGTGTGAAATGAGTTGATATAAATGTTATTGTAATTAAATAAATAGCCAAAGGTTCACAAATGGTTTAATTACGTTTCAAGTGCAGTATATCTTAGTATATAAATTATTACGCCTGCAAATGCACCAATCTATTTGGCAGTAATACCTAGTTGGCGTCTAAGCGTGCATATGTGTAGTTCCTGAACTGATAAGCCAAAAGTAAAGTTCGTGTTCGTCAATTCAAATGTTCGCGTTATGTAATTAGTAATTATGCCTCACTCACATCAACATAGGTATGCGCCTAGAACATACCATCCTCTGAAAATGAGCGTTGGATAGTAGCATAAAATAAATCTCAAACATTATTTTTAGGCCAGAATGTCCACACATTTTTCGAATTCGTGGGTTTTGCGGTAGTAGTTGCATTTCTTTATTACGATACAATTTAATCCGCTTACAAAAACATATGGCTGCAATGTAAAAAAGAAGAGTTCACGAGTAAAACTCTAAACAATGCACTGCAGTCCACAAAAGTCATTTGTCACTCCAACAAACAAATTAACAAAGTGTAACACTAGACACTAGGGCTCACTTCAGGTCAAAATACATACACGTATAGGCGTAAAAATTACCTAAAAAAATCACAAATACTTACACCAACACGAGCCCAGTACTACTGCGAAAATCAAACAATAAAATCTGACTGATGTTTATTTCACATAAAATTAGGCTAAAAAATACATTCATATAATGCGAACGCTCAAATCCCAAAACCAGACTTTGCGAACCATATTTTGTCTTGCCCAAAACATTTCCGGTAGTCAATTTCACATCTAAATTGTGCCATTGAGCGCATACAAATCCCGTAATACCTACTAAATAGATTAACATTTGCGAATAACGCACAATATGCAATTAAATCTATTTAAAAAACTAAAAGTAGCTTAGACGTAAAAATCTATATTTTACAGAGATTACATTATGTTAATTACAATTCAGACACGTACCTAACTTCAAATCCAAAGTACAGTATTTTAAAAAAATTATCTGCTTGTACGAAACTAAAGAATTTACTTTTCCTTGTTAAATAAAACACATTCCGATAATCTCAATTAGAAATTATTGTGAACAAAAAAATTCAGGTTTTTTTTAAAGATTTACTACCATACTATGAAACAAAATAAAATAATTAAGAGACTACATAATTTATATGTAGTCTTTGAATATCACAATCATATTCTGCCATCCACAACATTTATATTTATAAAAATAACCCGACACTAATTTACTCTTACCGGCCTACATCTAACAAATCCTAAGATTTTGGAAAATCTTAAATCTACAGCGTTACGTATAGGCAATACTCACTACTCACACAACGTACACACTACAAACACAGATTAACTAACAATATTTACACTAGAATGGCGAAACAATTATTTTACTTGCTAAACAGTACGAACTCCCATTTATAGCTGGATATTTGTATTCATCTTCAATCAAATTAACACGACTCTTTCCCTTTTGCTTGAGTTCAAAATAGGATCATTGTTGCAAAGGAATACATAATTTGATTCCAGCGCTGGAAGGAACTAAGCAATAAATATACGTATGAATAAATTAGGCATGCTCCTGGGTTTCTTCCTGGATCACAAGGAATGGCGTTGAATATCTCAAAAACCGGGAATACTGGTAGCTAAGGATGAAACAGCAAAAGCTCCATTTGGCTGTCATCCCAGACCAAACTGCCGCCAAGTAAAAACTCGTTGTCACTGGAAGTAACGCTGTACGAATAAAGTCAAAACACTATTACATACATACTTCATCAAGAGTGAAGGGATTTTAAAAAAAATCAAAAACACACCGAAAGGGAAACATTAATATTTCGATACTTACGTATGCTGTGGTATGCTGCATAAATAATGTACCAACTGGTAAATCCCAGGGCAATGCAGAAACAAATGAAGCCAAAAGCGGCCAAAGAATTCAGTTGACCCACTGAGTACCAACCGCCGAGCCGGTTGTTACCTCGGAGCAACCTCAAGTGGAGGCATATACTGGCGAAAATGGCTATGTATAAACAACAATGGGTTAGCTCGCTGTTTCTCAGAAGTATATAGAGTACTAATACAAATATAAAAAACAACCAGACATATGGTAAAGAATGGAAATAAAACATTTCTCAAAATCTCGGTGTTACTCACCTGAGAATAACCCCCAAGCTCCAGCATGATTATTGTGATAATAAAATGTAAACAAGAAGAAGATGGTGACACCAAAATAAATTCCAATTACAGTGGACGCCGTGGCCAACCAGTGACACATTTTGCTACCCATTTTTCACTGAGTATTTGTCAGATCACACTAAAATACTGAACCCACCAGTAATGGCACTAGCTACAATGTATGAAGCACAAGAGCACACTGCTTAACTATTTTTTATTGTGTTGTCCAATCTTCCAGTCATTCCTCTGTTGTTATTCAGAGCGCAATTTACTTTCGACGATTTTGCGTCTTCAAATGTCATCCAAGTTCGCAGACAACTTCCTGCTATTTTATTGTGTCACTTCCTAGTCGTCAAACCTATATACAAACAAGAATACAGAAAATATTAAAGTATGCAGTTGCATTTAACCGATTTAGTAGGTTCACAGCAAACCGAGCAAACGCACGACATCATTGCAGAATCAAAGTGTTCAGCCAACGCCTCCCCACTACCCCTCTTTTTACCACATGTACTATTAAGTGTGGATTTTAATTGCACTTATTAAATGTAATATGGCTTTCACAGTACTACCAATAATGTATAAAACATTAAGAGGTAATCGTGACAGCGACACAAAATCCAAATTTTATGATGAAAGTAAATAATTTCCCTGTCACCTTCTCACATTAAGCTTTAAATATCGTAAGTAAAGCCTAACTGAGGGTGTCACTAATTTGACGGGCAAACGGACCAACTTTTTTTTAAATAATTTGACGGATAGGCGGACACACGACTTTGGCGGATAAGGCGGATGCTAATTTGGCGGAGGGGCGGACAAAATACAAATTTGACGTTCGGATGGATAACTTTCAATAACATCAGAACCATTAAAAGTCCCTACATCTGCGAAATTTTCACGTATTCACAGGGCTAATTTTTTAAAGAAAATTGTGGCGCACGGAAAACCACAAAATCATTGTATGAGTGAATCACCAAAAAATACTCTGATATTTCAACTTTTGACTTCACGTCTGCGTTCCAGTTTACCTGCCAAATACTTAAGCAATTAAACTTACCAAATGTCTATATTGTAAGGTTTGCACTTTGCACAGACGAATAATTTCTACAAACCTTATAAAATTATGATCCTGTGTAGCAAATGATTCCTCCTGCGTTCGTAATAACTAATAACACCACTGCAATCCAAGAACACGTATACGTATAGCTGCAATCAACACCCAACCTCATGACTTATTAGCATCGCATGAGTAACCCGTTAGAAACTAAAAAAAGACACCTGAGCACAAACAAAATCTCGTCTCTTTTTCTGTGATCTCGCAAACACTTGTCACAAATACATTTGTATGCCTCTGTTTCTCACATTTCAAGTACACATGGATCTTTTCGAAGATGAAACATGCTTTTTTTTTACATTCATGTGGGTAATCTCAGAACAATATTTTTGTCACAGCCAGTGTAGCAGCGTCTTACCTCAGCTATATTATACGTTTTAGTTTAAAATTTTAAGTACAACAAGCAACGAAACGTTCAATTACCTAACCCAGCTTTCATTAAACTCTTATTAGCCCATTCAATTTGATCACGTATAGCAGGGTGCGATTGTA
The DNA here is from genome assembly GCA_034698585.1 of Disparrhopalites patrizii. Lineage (NCBI taxonomy): Eukaryota > Metazoa > Arthropoda > Collembola > Symphypleona > Sminthuridae > Disparrhopalites > Disparrhopalites patrizii. The sequence continues at coordinate 35,857 of JAQGBT010000644.1, read as the reverse complement.
CTAAATGCAAACTAATGGCAAATAACTGATGGAGATACACGTAGTTTAAAACGCATTATCTTCTGTAGCAGTGAAAGTAAACATTTTTATTTGAATTTGGGTGAAAAACGTCTAACCAGCAATTGGGTGTGGGATCACATTCAATATCCAGTGGGTGTTTTATTATTATTTTATTTTTACAGCTTATCTAATTCTAATACTAATTCTAATGCTGACAACACTTTTCACGCAATGCAATGTCCGCAGTTATACTTCCACCTTCCACCAACAAATGCAGAGGTTTATTGTCAGCATATTATTGTCAGAATATTCACTGCGCGTGCATTGCTTCCACGATTTGCGATCCAAGTCCAGCACCATCCCCGCATTTTTAATGGATCATGTTACAGATAATATAAGGTACTATAGGCAGCGCTAGTAGCTATGCACCAGGAAAAGGCTATGTAAAAGTGTTCACATGAATCTAAGCACAAACCAGCGGTTTTACAGTGGTTAACTCAAAGTTTGTGTGGGCTTGACTGATATTTATTTTTTCATTACTCCAACATTTATTCCATGTTGTCGACGACTTGTTGTTCACATGAAGGTTATGCACACTTCTTCGTGCTCAGCGTAAATTTTATACTTCCAAATGCGCGTGGAAGTGTCCCCCAGGAATTTACAAGCTACAAGCTCATACAAAGCTAACACGGTACGCAAGGGCATGATGCATGATCAATGAATCAATGGACATGAGTTCTGTTACACATATGCAGGTCCAAAGTTAGAAAATAAGACGGGAAAATCAATGTTATATACACATGAAGGAAATCGCAAATTAAAATAAGTGCTTATGTTTATACATACATTATGCATTCACACTTACGATTGAATAGGCGTGTCTATTATGGCTATACCTTCTGTATGTAATGCATATTCATCCTCGCAAAAAAAATAACCACAATAACAAAAACTGATCTAGATGCCTATAGCTAAATTCTACACCTAGAAAAAGGAATTAATTGTTATGCAGAACAATCATACACACCTGTGTCACGCAAATATTTTTATAAACCTGTGGAAAGCAATTTTTTACACGAAATTGTAACATGAAAATTATTTTAAAAAATCGCTTCCTATGATTTCAAGCTACAGTGAGACGTACAATAATGTGTAATCTGTACAATAGTGCTTTTATACACAGGATTTAGGATTTACATAAAACTATGTTACAGACTACACAACATTAACACAGATGTTCTTGTCCTTGTGGCACATTACTAACACTAGCCAGACGTTGTGGTGCAAACCCATTAAAGCAATTATCAATGAGCTATAAATAATATTGCTTCTGTACCACAGGCACAACAACTTACTGCATTGTATTACTGTAGAGTAGACCAACTCAAATGCAGACCTTCTTTGATCTACTTTTTTGTATTATGTACAATGTATATCACAAAAACAACAAGCTGAAAGCAATAAACAAACTTTCATTTTCGTTCCCATGTTTCGGATACGCCAACAATTTACAGCTAAAGGGCCAAACCAAAAATATATTTAAGGACGGAACCCTTTCTAATTTCTCTTTATATAAATAGATATAATATTATGTATTTTGATTTTTGTGAAATAGACTTCATTATTATGGAAAACAAGACTGTCCTTTCAAGTGTGTCCACAAGCCTTCCCAGGAGTTGCAAGCATCTAGGTATCTGTCTGTGTAGTATGAAATTATTATATGTATTGTAAACCTTTAAAAAATTAATCGCAATCTCTCAGAAGTTACAGAGATCAGAGATATGACTCGTTAACCCAACACGCACACTGCGACTTAAAAGAACTTGATTAGACCAAATATTTGCTGAAACAAGTCAACTTAAGACTTGAACCTTGGACTAAAGTGGATTGACTTTGGCGACAAAATGACTGACACCTAAATTACTGATTGATGAGCTTCCGTCTTGGTAGAATTTCATTGAGCATAATCTCCAAAAGGGCTACCCTGCTAACTTGGAATAAGATTTGATGAATATATGTACATTCTGTATAGTGTACTATGCATAAGTATAAGTACTATTAAGTTCTATTCTCGACCCGTGACATGACGCAACTACAAACAATAGTCACTCCTGCAGATTGAACTGCTAAGGCATGAAACAAATAATATACGTATTACGTATACTGGTTCCTTTTCATTACAAACCACAAACGCTCGATTTCTCAAGCAGAAAACCCCATAAAATAAGTATTGTAATTAAACATTAAACAATGTCGTACCAAAACAATTAAACACGAAAGTAATAGAAGCGGAAAAACTACAACACCGAGTGGTAGTAGGTGGCTAAATTCTTCCTGTTGTTACTCCTCTAGAAAAAATGTCCCAACCTCTAATGTTACTAAACAACAACAACACAATTTGTTTCACCCCTTCCGTACTGCTTTTATATTTAAAATAAATAAACCTCCTGACACCCGTTAGCTGCACGCTTTAATTTAATTAGCAATTCAAGCCCAGCTCTTCTTCATCTCTGTTGCTCATTTCACAGGTGTTTACTGTATACATGAGTCATCAGTCATCATTGACTGTTTCATGGTTTTTTAACCAGTTACATTGGCACAAATTTGGTACAACTGTACTTTATATATACAGACCTTAGACATAGACAAGAGTCAAACATGTCTCTCGTCCATGAAAATTTAAATTCGTTACTTATAGATTTTTACAAATGAAGGGAAATTGAAGTAGGAAGCAAAAAAAAAACGTACCCGTGCTACTTTGCGTATAAAAGTAATTGTGGTGTTTCTGCTTCAGGTTTTTTGTATACAACAGGTGCGCAGATGTTTACATATCGTATTGTACATTATATATACACCTACAATTAGAGTTAGTAGCTATTATTGTGGAAACCAGGAAATACATTGTTTCTGAGGACTTGTTAAATTGTTTCCAATGACCTTAACAAACAACAATCAGTCTAATCTAACCCTTATTGATACCTAAACAAATTAGTAAAATGCCTGCGCCTCGAAACAAAAATTTTTGGTGCAATCCAGCAAGAGTTTAATTCCGAATACGACATTGACAGCATGCGGCTGTATATATTTAAATTCTATAGCTCCTGCTATTAATTCTTACACACGATTTCAATCCAAATCATCCTGGTGTCATCATAATCAATCGAAGTAAAGAGTAAAGATACTCCAGGCATTCGTCCTAATCAACGACCACGTCCTAATTAACGATTATCGCACCAACTCCCACACACACAAATAAACTGTTTTCGATGTCGTTCATAATGCTACAGTATTGGACATCAACGGCATACAATGTTCAAAGAAATAAATTACCCAAAGAGCCCATCACCTCCACTATCCTTCCGTCATTCGTTCCCAATCACCCTCCGACGTAGGTCAATCGTTAAGTATTTGTAATATTTGGTATGAATCAGTATTCACCACTGTAACAGCACATTCAACCACGATCAGGACGACGAAATCAGATCAAAGTCCGTCCAGTAGTGATACTGATTATTGACTCAGAAACGTAGTTACGTACTTCCTAAAGAAACTTTGACAGAGTCCATCTGTACAGCTTGAATTTGAAAGGCGAAGTATGGAGAAGCGTGAAACCCGTATTTGTTGACCTCCACTTCGTCGTTTGAAAATCCCCTAAGTCACACTGATAAATTTCAAATGGATGAAGATAAATGAAGTTAAATCCCGTAGTTTTTTGTGGACACAGAAGGAAAAAAAAGTATGAAGGAAACAAGACTTTCAGTCCTATTACACACTACACAACTGTGATCAGAGCTAAAAGTATATACTATACAGTTGAATAATTGTTGACTACAAAGATAAATTCCTTCAATGTCCTCGAAAAAGCTGCCCCACCACTTTCTTCACATTTCACACTGCAAGTATGCTTAAAATATATATCCTTTGAACAAAAAAAATTGACGTATTCAACTTTATTACTTCAAGCCACAAAGAGAACAAAACTTACACTTTACGTGATTTTTATCATTATTATTAGTATTTCCGTCCTTCCTGTAATATTCCCTTCGCAGCTGCTTTTGCTCTGGCGTGTCCTAACGTCCTAAGCACTGAATATGGGGGTGTATCCTATCTACGGGCACTGGCACTGGCCGTCTTTTTTCCTATAAACTTCAATGGTCTTACATATCACATGGCATATATACGACGATGATACACATTTATATATATTCTGTATATATTCACATATGATATATCCTTTGCACGTTTGCACTTGCACTATCTACCCTATATCACGTTTATGTATCAGTTTTCTACGAATTTCTACGAATTTTCTTTTCTATCAATCTCAAGTCTTTTCAGTGCTCTTCCTTTGTAATTTCTGCACTCACACTCATTCTCAGCTTTTTTTCTTATATTTCGTCACATCGTCAACTCACCGCAGAGGATGCCGGGAAAAAACGCAGAGGTAAAATGATGTTTACCCGGGTAATTCCTAAAAGACGAGACGTAGTAGTCATACTGATACTGAATGCGGTGGGGAATGAACACAGGGAAACTTGTGGGTATTTTGGGAGAGAAAATTATAGGGGTGTTAATTAATGGAGAGGAGAAAATTCAGGGGAAAACAAAGAAAATCATGGGGTATAGACTGCGGAAGACGTAGAGAAAACCATGGGGAAAACGGAGAAAAAACCACTGAGAAATGGCGAGAAAATCAGGGGGAAGGCGGAGATAAAATCACCGGGAAAAACGAGAGAAAATCGCGGGGAAAACGGAGAAGAGATAATTCGGGAAAACCGAGAAGAGAACATTCACGGGGAATACAGAGAAAATCACCGGGAAAACGGAGAGAAAATCCCGGAGAAAATGGAGAAAATTCAGGGGGAAACAAATTATTCAATGTATACGATATTTATTATACGATAGTCAGTTTTAACACTTGAACGAAGATATCATAAAATTTAAAAAAAAAAAAAAATGAATTAACATTATGTGTCAAAGAAAGGCCTCTTAATGCACTAATTGCAAACTTTACTCAATCGTAGCATTATCGCCATCGCCATCGCCGACGCCGTATCGCCATCGCCAGTCGCCTAAACAAAAGCCGTAAACTTCTGCAGCCAGTTCACGAGTTTTATGTTCAAACATGCAATGCATTACGTTTCCAAAAAATAAAAAAAAAAAGACCATCAATAGCAAAAATAACCACATGCACAGACGAGTATGTTCGCGTTACAAGTTACAAATGCTTGGATATTTAAATATCGCTTAAGTTTAATTTATTTAAATTATCAATTCAAATGAATATAACATTCAACTAAAATACATGGACCTGAACAGAAGTGTCGATATATTAAAATCACCCGTAAATAGACTTCTTCAAAGTTGAGAATCACAAACCGGATGAAGTTCAATCAGTGAAATTCGTAGGCAAATCAATTTACTGAAGACAAACACAGTCTCAAATTATGACTTTATTACGTAAGTAAGTAGAAATAATCACTAATAATGGTAATAATCATTTTTGAGTAGCTTGAACCCGTGTGTTTGCCAAATAATAAAAAGAAAAGACCCTCAGCTCTCAGGATTTACACGGAAAATCAAGTACTATTCAGTTACAATAATTAACTAATTAAGTCCTGATTATTTGCAATGTTTACGCAAGCAATTTAAAAATTACAGATAAATATATAATTTTCCTAATTAAGTAACTCAAAATTATCATCGTTGGCTTCATCCGAAAAATTCTAATGAAAATGCATCCATCTAGTGACAATATAAAACACTGAGTGGCGGATCTTACCTTTCTGTTTTTTTTTGCCGAGTATTTTATAGGAGTATTCCAATTTTCTCATCGCGGCACAACCAGGGAAAAAATCTCGAAAAAAAATGTTGGTACTATGTTACTTATTATTATACACCTAACTGATTTAAATCATGTAAACTAAATGGTTTATCTATAAACTGATCATTGTAAACTGAAAAGAAAAAAGGTTTACAGGAATGCAAAGTTGTTGTCGAATGTGACATCAATTTTTTCAGAAGGGGATTGGTTTTTGAGAGTTCTTGAATTTTCATGGGAAGATGTATACATCAATTTGACATCTGCTGACATTGAAGTGATGTGATTTGTGATGTGAAAGTGGTACTAAATAAAATATTTCCCGGTGTAAAAATAACACATCGATTGGAAAATTATGTTAACGTTCTTGTTCTTATAGATTCGTGTAAAGGATAATCAGAAGGGTTGAAGAAATAAAATGCTTTCCAGGCGAATCATGACTAAGTGGGTAAATCATTTTCAATTTTCAGTGTTAATTTGCCAAACATTGTACTATCATTATAGATATCACCGTAATTTGTATACTGGTGTATGTTGTTGCTTTGAAGGACATCAATGGGAATCTGCAAGTGGACCAATTGTAATTTATTTTATTCATGTGTGATGTGTGACTGACTGCTTGCTGCTGGTGCTTGCGTTTATTTTTTCGGCTTGAAAAGGAGCTGATCTACAGATAAACGTATTCGGTAATTCCTAATTACGAGAGAAGTACTTCGCATTGTCGCACTACTTTGACAGGTGAGCACGAATATGGTTCATTTCCCTTTACTCATTGAAATTCATTTCTGTTTCCAGGGAAGAAAGGAGGAAGCATAAGCATGATTATTCACTCATGGAATTAAGTTAGCACTAGACATCTCTACGAATGCTGTTATTAATGTGGGCGTTTTTGTTTTTTCAATCCATTGAGACAGATGTGATTTCCTCTTTTATGAAAAAGTGAGAAAAAAGAATTCATTGCCAAGATGACAGAATATCGTCGGGAAATGGAGCAGGACTCCTTCTCTCCAGAAGAATTTGTGGAGAGACTAGCATGGCGAACTGTAACTTCGGGAGATGATTTTGAACCGGATAAGTTGTACCATAGCTTTTCGGAAGCAATTGGTGATTTGGAATCTATCCTGGAAATGCAACGCATCAGGTGTACCTCGCTTGAAGATGGGTTTTCAAAAGAAGAGCAGCTTTTGAGAAGTCGGTTGACGGTGCTACTGAACCGGAATCAAATTGCAACTGAAAATCTTGGAGCATTAGAGAAAAAAGTACTCACAAACATTATCAGTATCATTTTCATTTCGAATAATTTGATATCCTTGGTTTACTAACATAAGTCACAGAAATAAAAAACTAATGTTTTTTATTATGGTCATAGGTAAACTCCGTCGCTACGAAAGTTGTTCATTTGGGAGATCAACTTGAGTCCGTCAATTTACCTAGGGAAAGAGCAAATGAAGCCGCTAAATTAATGAAACATTTAGCTGATTTCCTCCAACCTGGAAACCTTCTTTTGTACGATTTATTTAAAGGAAAAGATAATCTCTTTGAAGCTGCAGAAATCATACAAAAATTGCAAATGGTTGCTCAAGATTTGTCTTCCAGTGGTACTAGCGAAAAGTAAGTTCGAATGTTCTTATTTATTTATTCAGGACAAAGTTTTTATTGAAGCTGGTATATTGTAAATTTAATTAGATTTGACGCAGCCGTCCACAAAATTCATCAAAAATATGATGAGATTGAAAGACTCCTTATTGAAGAATTCGTGTCAGCTCAGCGGGTGGATGACCGGGAAAAAATGAAGCAGCTTGCTCATACTTTGTATAATTTTAAGGGATATTCTCAGTGCATTAATGCTTTTATTGAGCAAAGTCAATTGGTACGACAGTACAATTATTACTTTTAAAATCTTTGCAGGACTCCAAATGCATTTTAAAGAATGTACCTTGTAATGCGTTTCTCATTTGATTCTTTTAGGGTGGATTCAAAGCCAAAGATGTTTTTGACGATGTATTGCCATTGTGTGAAGCAAACAAGCCCATTATTGATACCGTATTTCCCAATCACAATCAAGTTATGGGTAAATTTATTCTACATATTTTTCACGGAAGGATACAAGAAACAATAGTGTCTCAGTTATACGAGAAAAGTGACAAAGGAAACCACCAGGACAAGTTTCTTCAAAATCTATCTTCCTTGTATTCCCGGACTCGAAGAGTAATGAGAGAGTTACAAAGTTTCGAGTTAGGCTCCGACTCTTTCTTTCTGGAAAAAATCAGTGAACAGATTTACCGCAAACACTTAGAAAATTACATTGCCGTGGAAATTCAGTGTTTACAACAGAAGAACAATCGCATCTTAGCACTTTACTACGACTCTCTGGGTCATCAAAAACGTGTCTTCCAGTCCAGCTTTCAAGACATACGCAGAGACATTCAAGCCGTGATTGGCACCAGGGCAAATATAAATATAGCGCAAATTGAAAATTTTGGAGGCGAGACCTTTTTATCTGAAGAAGTTGCGATAAACTTACTTCAAGAATCGCGAATGGCTTACTCCAGATGTAAATTATTATCGAAACCAATGGAAGTTGCTCAAAATGCTTTCAAGATTTTCGACTTATTAACCTATGGTCTTTTAAAGGAACACGTAGATTATGCTCTAGAATTAGGTCTACAAGCTATTCCTATACCGGATCAAAAGGCACAACCAGAAATTTATTTCTTTGATCTAGTCAAGAGGTGTAACGCTATTGTTCACCTCTACGAGAAGGAATTTCTGGATTCCCTTTTGCCCCTAGTGAGGTGAAGATCCTTACTTTAAAAAAACTAAAATATAAAAAATGTTTTTAGGATCGTTTCTTACGAATGTGTTTATTTGGTTTGTTTATCAGTGCTACTCCATTCTTGTCCGAGTGTTTGGAGAAAAAGAAGGCTTACTTAGAGCAAATCGAAATTAAATTAGATTCGGGCATTGACCGTTCCCTTAATACTATTGCCGGCTGGGTTACAGTGATTTTACAAGCGGAGCACAATAAGAAAGAATTTTTCCGTTCGGAGTCATTGGAAGACAATGTGAAACCTGACATGATATCTCCGGTAATTTTATGCATTTGATTTCAAATGTTTATGCAGTCCTTACTTCTAATTCCTGTTACATGTACATATGTACGTTTTTAGCTGTCAATTCAGATTTAAAGGTTGTGACTGTTTTTTGTATTTCTATAGGCGTGTAGCAAAGTCGTTCGTTTTATTACAAAACAGGCTGAACGGATGAAAGATTCAATGGATGGGAAAAATATAGAAAGCGTACTCACGGAATTGGGAACTAGGTTGCACCGTTGTGTATACGACCATTTATTGCTGTTCCAATACGGCTCTGTCGGTAATTGCTGCAATGACGATAATTATATATATAATTTCCATGTTCTGACTAATTTGGATGGGCACTATAAATAATGTATTCCTCGCATCTGACGAAGTGGACAAATAGTACCGTAGTACAATGTTCTATTTTGCATTATCAGGAGCCTTCAGTGTCATATGTGACGTGGGAGAGTACCGAAAGTGCATTAAAGAGTTCAAGATTCCCTTCCTCAATTCACTATTTGATACGCTACACGCACTCTGTAATCTACTTTTGTGCCTTCCGAAGGACCTGAACTTGTATTTTAATAGAGAAGAGTTGGTAAGTACCAATCAGTCGCACATGCATGAATCATTACTCGTGGTTTTTCTCTGCTGGAAGAGCAAAGCGAGAACCATGCAGCGATGAACCCGTTTTTCTGTGGCATTCATTTTTCTCATTCGTGTTTTTTCAGTTACCGTTGGACCCTAGTATACGTCTCAATTTCGCCCAGCTACGAGTCGACTTTAAAGCCGTGCGCCATATGATCAACCTCAAATAGAGTATAAGAGTTTACATGATGTGAAGTTTTATTCACAACCACGATGCGGCATTTTTACCCGACATTGTTGATCTAATTATTACATTACTTTTGTTAGCTAATCTTCGTTACTTGATGATTTTTTCGTAAAATGGCTAATAATTATAGCTATTACCTACAAGTTTTTGTATTGCAGTCATGTCATGCTTGCATTTTACAAAATGCAAAATCTTGTATTGCATTCATTGGTATCAGTAAATCATTCTGTTGGTTGTAAATCCAAGTTCATGGTTTTATATTCGAGGCGAATTTTATTCTGACGTCGCATTATTCAATATCATTACTATTTCCTTAGAAGACGGAAGTCTTTTCGTAATGTGCTTTATGTATACATATAAAACAACGAAACACAAAAAATCCTGTCACTGCACCAGTTTCAGGTTGTGCAGTTAAATACAACTATACACAGAATATACGAGTAAATTCATGAGCTTTAACAATTACTCATGCTGGCATTAATTTTACATTCTAAAATACATATGTATTCAACGCCCCCTGGCAGGACCCGTTTTATCTGGGATACATTGCTACAGGTAAAGATCATTTAATTAGTAGTACCGTAGTACTTATATGCTTCACTGCACTCGGGAATATAAGACGTAATTTGTAGATCCCTACATGTTTACGCACAAGGCATTCAATTTCGTTGATCACATTTCATAATTAATTTATTTAATTATAGTAACTATGTTAGTAGAAACGGCACAAATGTATGCTTTTTAGGTTTTACTATGTAAGAATCGGCAACGAGTTACATACTATAATGTCATTTTTTGTATAATAGAGGCGTAGTTTGGTGTATTAATATAGAAGTACGAAAACCATATTTTAAGAAACAAGAAATCTATCCTCTTCACTGCCTTTATAGCTGAAACGCAATGAAGACTAACAAGAACACTAATATGGATTTGGTAACAATCCAATTAGGTACTTCGAAACTTGCCGTTATTATATCTAGTATATAGAAAAAATTTTCATCGCGGCTTGGGAAATTCAACCACCACTTTAAACCATTTTCCACAGATTTTAAATAGTCCGAGATCATTAACGCATTCGATATGAATTTGATTCATGAAGATTGCTTAGTTCTCCTTCGAAATCAAAATCAATATGGAAGTCCAAATCTCGAGTGTTGCGTGAGTTTTGCTTCAAGCTAAATTTGCCTGTAATAGCCTCTCCCTAAAACAAAAAATTATAACATTATTAATCGAATCCTGCTATTGTTTCGTGCTTACACTAGTTATTCAAAGCAACGCAACAATTTTTGCATATACTAAAAGTCCTTACCTTTTTCACAGTAGCATATTCATTCAAGTAGAAGACGGTTTGTTTCCAATGCGTGTACGGTGCCTCCGGAGCCGTGGAAAACCAGGTTCGTTTATGACAACGGGAAAATTCAACTGTGAAGAACGTTACGACGGCATGGACGTAATCATCATGACGAACTTGGAGTTCAAACGGAACTTCGAAAGACAGATCTTCTTTCCGCAAAGTGTTCAAATCCACCTCTAGCAAAAGGCAGTGGTTACTTACCACCTGAAAGCATGAGTTCATACATATTTATCATATTTATAGTTTACCGTATGTAGAGCATGGCTTTTTAAACAATGAAATTAACTTTACTGCCAACTAACCATCTTCTGGTCAACAACATCCACCAGCGGCTCCCGTATAGCAACTTGCCTCAGGCAGCTCATATTGAACCCGTAGACATCCTCCCACCAGTGGATCTTATCATCTTTATATTGTCGATCTTCGATCGCCGTGATATACAGGGAACATTTATCCGGAAACAGCATGCCGCCCGGTCTAAGCCACTTATCTCTGGCGTACAGCACCGTTTCAAGCATGGACTCGTAAAACAGGCAGTACCCCATCCACTCCGAAATGATTATGTCGACTTTTTCGATCCCGTCGGGCAATTCGATTTCTTCGACCTTACCTATACACGTTCGAATATGCGAAATTGGTATGCAATCAATACAGTCGAAGTCGAAAGTAAAAAAGAAAAACTGTGCTCCAGCGACCCTACTTCCTCATATTGATTATCAATGAAAATTCTTACCCTTCACAATCGTGACTACGTCATCGAGTTTATTCATTTTAATAATGGTTTCGGCGTGTTGAGCAATATTAGAACACTCTATCCCAATTACTCGAGCAGCTCCGGCTTTCGCTGCGAACATGGACAAAATCCCGGTCCCACAACCTACATCGAGAACAGTCTTTCCCTAAAGGATACATTAATAAGAACAAGACAAATTAGTACTCATTTCATTACCCTAATAAACCCGAGCGTAGCACTGTAGAAAATTCTTGTTCATTCAAACCCGGCTTCTGCTCTTCCACACACACAGCTTAACCATATACGCGGAAGCTACGCAAGTACGCACCTGCTTTAAGCAAATGAACTATTGCATTACATCTAAAAGCTCGAGTGAGGTACCTTCGATTTCCATCTTAAAAGTTAATACATACATGTCAGCATTCTCTGTACAATAAATCTAGTTTATACCCATCTCCGCGTATACTTCGACTAATCCATTACATGTATTGTCTACAATCCTCTTTGATCCCTATTATTTCTTGTAGCGGCTAAAAACGACGTTCAAACGGAGAACATGATCGATTGCATGCTTTATTTCTACGTAAATACCTAAATATGTATAACTATATAGTATATAGTATATATACAGAGAGAGACAAAGAAAAAACCGGGGACTTACTCGGAAAAGATGCTTATTGTAGTACATCGAGTTCCGGTAGGTCATCGTCCTGACCTCATCCTTCAACATCTCCTCATGAATCCCGAAGTGTGCGTAGGAATCAAAATAGTAGTCTTTGGAGGTCATGTCATCCACCGGAACCACTTCCTTCTTCGTTGATTCCCCATTAGCCAAAGCCATGGCCACGGGTACTTCTCCGTTATCAACTTCCATTTAATCCACCCCGAAAAAAAAAAAACTGACAAAGACTCCTAAATGATCAAGTACCTCCTTCAAAGTACTTTCTACTATTTCTTCACTGATATACACTAAGGAGATATTTTCCGGCAAATTAAGAAAACCAAAATGAATCTCAACAAAAGATGTTTTTCCCAAAATTGTGACTTCTCCAGAAACTACAGCTCACTCCCAAAGAATATTTTGCTTCACAAAATGACTTCGGAGGTTGTACAAAGGGGTTAAATCACTAATTTTTTCTTTGGTTTAACAGCGTTTTAAGCACAGTGGCGTTGTCCCTTCGGAAAGCAAACTGAACAAGGGGAGATCAAAGAGACGTGGGATACTTTTTGGGAGTTTTTTGGAAGATCTTTCTCTCTCTTTCTTTTGACTTGCTACAAAATCCCTGGGTCTTCGTCACACCGCCATGCAGTAAAATATAACGTGCCAGTGGAGGGGCCTCGCGTTTTTATTTTATGCCGTCTGTGCTAGTCTGGAGCCCGTGAGCCGTCGTCCAAAATACCTGTACATGCTCCTTTTTTTTTGCGCCATATAAAATGCTCACAAGTTCTCAGTTCCAAAAGCCGTCCATGTATTTTTTTCTCCCTTCTTGATTTTCTCGCGGATTCTCTCTCTGTCTCTCTCATCATTTATAATGGAACGTGTGGCCGACTGCATGCATCTTGCGGTAGGTCCTTCATTGGACAATTCCCCCTCAAACCGCGTTCCCTCACTTCTCCCCGCGCCAACTTTTGAACTCCAAACCTTGTGCATGTCTCTTATTTTTTTAAAAAAATATTATATTATACGCCTACACGCGTATTAGAATTAAATTAAAACTTTTTTAAGAATGATTTTTTTGAAAATTAAATCGTTTTCATACGAGTTGACGAATTACAAGTATTTTTGGGTATCCCCAGAGAATTCACATTTTTGGAGGATTCCGGGTTTAATGTCATTCTCAGTCCTAATACGAATCTGGATTCCCCTATGGGCTTTTACATGTATTTCATCCGGCATGTGACAGGAAGATTTTTTTTTGGGGGGGGGGGATTTTTGGGTGATTCTGATTCTGATTGTGGGACATTGGGATTTCCGATTTTCAAGTAAATTATTGGCTGTTTTGGAATATAGATTTTGTTAATTCATGCTTTGAGCGTTCTCATCCTTTGGTGGTGAGGTAAGGGTTAACTTTTTCAAAATGGACATTCAGGATTTGGATGATATAATGATAAATGCGTAACATTTCATCTTTGGAGCTTTGGATGAGGACGGAAACGTTTGGAACTTTGGGAGGATTCGAATGGGACGGATTGCTCGTTGTTTTCTTATGCTTGTAACGTTGTACGTTGTACAGCTTTTTCCATGCCATAGAGTGAGAGCTCTGCGTTATACTCAATGGGCTTTTTGGTATTTCCCCGTGCCATACAAATTTATTTTGGGGGCAGTGAAATAAAGGAGCTCGAACATGAATTGGAAAGCACAAGGCACAAGGATATGTATGAGATCAAGTGCGAGAGAGATAAAGGGAGAGGAATGAGTCTGAAGTTGGCCTCAAGTTCTATTCATATGTGCCTTAAAAGCGCCGAAATATGCGCGCTACACCCTATCAGTCTACCTAGAAACCATGTTTCTGGCATATTATGGAGCCCAAATCTGGAAAACAATAAAAGCGCTAAAAGCGTACTTTCCTGGCATAAAGCACACATCGTCGGTGAAGAAACATATCGGACAATTTTTTCAGTTTTTTTACCACTACAGTCACGTCTACTGTGTAGAATAGCGAATAGTAGCACAGATTTAAGCCCGACCGCCATTGCAAATTAATTGTAGCAGCAAACAAAACACAATTTGTCATAATCAAACTAAATTAATTTGCATTGTTAATTTGCAGGCCCTCTATATACAGGTAGTGGTGTAAGTTGTCACGATTTTGTTTGTAAACAAAACAAAACAAAAGCAAAATCTTAATTTGTGCTCCGTATAATAACTAATAACAATAACATGCAAAAAACAGACTTATCCACAAAAATAAAACCCCACATATTTTATGAAAATTGTGGGTGAGCAAAAACAATACAAAAACAAACTGAAAGCACTATACACACGTCTAGTTCGAGATGCAATTTTGTTCAAAAAATCAAAATAAATGAAACGTCCGTTCGTTCAGAGGGAAAATCAGCTAAAACGGAACGTATAGCGCGGTAGTTCGTCCAAGGCCCAAGGGCATCTATTTGATTTTTATTGGACTTGATTACTTTATACACAGAGGCAGAATGGAGATGATCACTTCGTGAATTAACGTTCGCTGGAGATAGTCCAATACGTTTCTTCACCGACGATATAAGGGTTTTTAAAGAGATTTTGCCGTAATTTATAACAAAAATGTAAAAAGGACCAACTGAGCATGCCACAAGAAACTTGATTGCAAAAATGTCGATATTAAACGAAAAAATAGGCTTTACATATTTTTTTGAAGTCAAAATTAAAGGTTTGTATTGTTAAGGCTCACGTGCGGCGTAATCTGCCATGAATTGAGGTGTTTATGTCTGTGATCTACACATACAAATTTTTCAGATTTTGAAAACCGTAAAACGCTAAATAACAGCAAAAAACGATAAAACGCTAAAATCAGTTTGGATTTTGAAAAAGCACACCTAACCTCGTGTGGTTATTCGGTCACAATTGAGCACTAGTAATGTAGCAACTAACCTCAAACAATTAAGTTGTACTGAAGTAGTAACTTTTTTAGCCTCCAGAAAAAAGTAGCAAATCTAAACTGACAAAAATTCCCCCAAAACTATAGTTCCCCGGGTTTGTTTTTTTCAAAACGTCCAAACATTGCCTAAGGTAAATTTCAGCGACTTTGATGGAATATACATAATAATGTTCCTAATTGGTCCCAAATAATCTCTGCATGAGGATTAGCTCGTAGCCATCATGGAAAAGTTAAAATAAAATGGGACTATATGCGTGGGCGGACGACTGCACTATGATGGTGCAGTGCAGCTTGCATACATATACACAGGGTCAAAGGGAGAATTAAACCGAATCGGTTTTAATTAATTTTGACAATGTCCCCCATGATCGATTGCAAATTTTTTTTCTTTATGTGGTTCTCCAGGTTTCGTTGTGGGTATTTCATACAAAAAATCTTAAATCGACCCCGGGAAACATTTCGAAAATTTTAATTCAAAATTTCAAAAAATACATGTGAAATCTTTTTTCTTTTTGTGAAACTTTTTTTTTTCATTTTTTTAAAATAAATACTTTTAAGCATTACGAGTATTTTGAGAGTTTTTTAATGCTTAATTGATCCTCCAAAAATTATTTTGTTATTTCACAAAACCCGGAATTTCAAAATTTTGGTGTCAGATACTTCCTATGGGTTCAAGACACGAAGTAAGTACCATTATGTCCAATTTGGCTGACATACCCAAAATACCCCTGGACGTTTTCAAAAAAACATACCCCCATCAATATTATATTTACTTTAGTACACTTTAGTTCTGGAGGGAAATAATAGGAGAGGCACATATTAAACCGTACTACTAAAGTAGCTAGCAATGAGCAAAGTAACCGTACTTTTTAGCAATTTAGTTTTTCGCATTAAAGTACAGCTAAACAGACTTCGATATTGAGGATTTGATGCAGCAACTAAAGTCAAAACAGTATTTGGTGATGGGACTGTTCTCGTCAAAAGTCAATTTTGTGACCGTTTGACAACACTAAGCACAAACTAAAAATTTTTAAGCGCAATTTCGTGAAAAAATAACGCGCAAGTCGTCGCGGTTTAACTAATGCGTAATCCCGCGCTTTATGCGAATATAGCATGGGCAACTAAATTGATTAAATGTCCGAGAAAAAAAATTAATTCTATCCAATCATATTGTGTTATGGTAGCTGTTGCTACGAGCATGTTTTAGCCACATGTCAGAAAGCCAGAAATCATTTAAGAATGAGGCACATTGGTGATGGTGGAAATGGAGAGCCGTGAGTCTAACTTCAGGCGCTTCAGTGAACGTGAGCAGCGAACAGCATCTTCAAAAAAATACATACGTATAAAATCGAAGGTTTACCAGATTCAGAAACAACGTGGTGCTGCTCACACCGCACACGAACTCAGTGTGTGAAACTAGAAAGAAAAAAAACCAGATAAACCATTTCGAATTTTTTGAAAAAATACCGTAACTGTTATTTTGTAGAGAATAGTATTAATCCTGACATTACGGTTACAGATGTTTCATTTTATTTAAATATCGGACGGAGAGTGTGACCCGGGATTGATTTCGAGCCTCAGAACGGAGAATATCTGCCAATCCAAACATCAGGTTTCCGATATTCCGCGCGGGGTTTCTTGTTAAATGTAGTGGACTGATAGTTAAATTAAAAAAAAGTCTGTTCACTGTTCTGTTAATAGTGAAGTGCTGTATAAGGTTAATGGGGTTAGTTAGTCGAGTGTGTAGATTATTATTTTGCTTTTAGAGAAATTATTCCTTATACAGATTAATGGAGGTAGTAAGGTTTTCCCCGGGTGGGGATTATTTAGCTGCATCGGGTTCAGACGGTCACTTACGCGTGTGGGAAACTGCGACTAATAAATTGTGGCATGAATTCATTCCCTCATCACATCTTGCAGCCACATGCACGTGTTTGGAATGGGCTCCGACATATCAGGAGCACAAATCGGTGAGACTTTTCGATATTGCTCGGTGTCACATAATGCCGGATGATTGATAATAAATATGTGTGGTCCTTTTGTATATTTTGCTTCAAATTTCTCATGGTACATAATTTTGTTTTTCTATACCTATATATTATATAGAAAGGAAAAAAGAAGAAGCGGAGACGCACCGTCCAAGGAGATGTCTTGGTCATGGGAACTGGCGTGGGATCATTAATATTTTATGATGTCACCAAATCCGAAGCATTAAAGCAATCGCAAAAAAGCAGTCCAGGGAATGTCAATGCATTAACCTGGTGCCCGTCCACATTGTTGGTCTACACATGTGGGGCGGATGGGATCATTCGGGAATGGGATCCGGAAAATGCGACAATAGTTAGGTAATCTTAATTAAAACGTTAAAACACTGTCAGCAAGGTTATGTACACGCTGTACTGGACATAAAGTTATTTAATAAAACTGTTCGAAGACACAGTTGGCGTTTTCTATATTGCAGTCTGCAGATGTTTTCTAGAATCCGTCCAGTGTGCTTGTTTTACTTGCTGTGTGAGTAGGTTGTCTGTTCGTGGAACCTATGCTATTTAATTATACCTCACAATTTCAGACAATGGACTGCTAGTAAGGAAAATTTGACATCCATTCAAATAATTAAGGAACACCTGTTGGTTGGGGGTCAAACCATCACATTGTGGAATATTGCCTCGAAGAAATCAGTGTCATCTTTCGTGGGACATCCGGGACAAATTGCTCAAATTAGTGTGATCCCCGCCACAGACTATTTTGTTTCCATGTCAAGGGGAGATAGGAGCTTAAAAATTTGGTAAGAAAATATCCATGAATGTCCAAGCATGTGAAAGAAGCGAGTTCCAATGATATTTAATTCACATCTGACATTTTAAGGCATTCGGACCAAACCCAGGCAGTAGCATCTCTGTCCATACGAGAACCGCCAACTAATGTAAGCGTTTTCACTGCTGGTACGGGGATGGCTTGTGTGGCTGTGACGGACAGGAAAGGACGCCTGCATGTTTTCCAACAAAAATTGAATGGTCAAGTGAAGAAACCAATAAATCCGGCCTCAACAATCACGGTAGTGGAAGCGCATGTGGAGGGTGGGGGAAGTACCGTACCTATAATTTCCGGGGCTTTCTCCGGAGAAACTGACGTTTCCGTGTTATTAGCTTATGGAAATTGGATAAAAATGCAATTTGAATCCTTCGACGTAGCATCCCTCCCCAAAGAATATTCAATTAGTCGTGAGGTTTTCCATGTCAAGGGTAAAACAAGCAAGTCTTCCAAATTAAAGAGTATAGAGGCAAAATCTGAACATGTGGAAGTGCCAAATGACGTTAAACATTTACAACCTGGTTTGGAAACATTGAATCCTGCTCCTGGCCCGTCTCATAAAAAGAAACAGGGAAGGAAAGCGGGAACTGGCGATGCGGTGGAGGAAGGGGATTTACCTATGGAAGAAAGACTTACGAATTTAACAATAGATGCACCTGCAAGAAGTAATTTGCCACAAGGAGAAAATTTAGGGCACCTTCTTAGCCAGGCAATCACAATTTTTATTATTGTGCGAGTTATTTAAAATGTGCGGCAACGATTTTAGTACTAATAATGTATGGCATTCATTCTTTTAGGGTTTACACAGCAAGGATGTAAGAATTTTACATTCAATCCTACATCGTAGTGACGAGAAAGTGATTATGAATACCGTGAGAACATTGCCGGTACAGCTCGTTTTACCGTTAATTGAGGAAATAAAAATATTTTTGACGGGAAAGTCTTTGGCGTAAGTTTGATCTTTTCAAAGTGGTGTCCAAATTTCATGTAATTTAAATATCTTGTTTGCAGAGGCTCCTGATCCGCGATTTATTGATGTACACTTATTTTTTATTTTCAGAAATCACAGTATATTAAAGTGGCTTAAAGCCATTTTCCAAATTCACTCATCCTATTTAATGTGCTGTTCTGCAAATGAAGAGCTCATGGGTCCAATCATGTCGTTAATAAGAGCTCGAGAAACTCTGTATCCTCAGATGTGTTGCTTGAAAGGAAAGCTTGAACTAGTGAAAGGGCACGTGGTTGCAAAACAATACAAAACCGATGTCCCCAACGAAGCACTTCTTGTGTATCAAGATGGTACTACCAATGTTTTTTTTATTTCTCTTATTATAAATTACTTATTGCGTTATTAGTTGTAGCTCAAATCTGCAAATTTGCTGAAATACATACAATGTGGAGGCATAATACGTGAATGTTATATGATATTGGTGCAGAATCGTCAGACGACGAGGACAAACACGAGGATGGGTTACTACCGTCGGAATCAGAAGAGTTTATTACGTCGGATGATTTAGGACCTGATGGTTCGGAAGATGAAGATGACGATAAAGGCAAAGACAGTGATTCGGGCACCAGTTCAGAAGAGTCCGAAGATGAGGACGAACCAAAAGTAAATGGCGGCACCCAAATGGAGGAGAGTGATGAAGATATGGAGGATTAATTATATGCAGAACTAATGTTTATTTTAATACGCATACCAAACTTCCTGAGTTTCGTAGCTAGTTTTAAATAGTTTAATGATTATTTAAGACTTACAGATATGATCAGAGAATAAGAAATCACGCAAGAGTTTATTTACTATACTCTTGAGATTTTCAAATTGTCTTCATTTTTGTTATAATTCGGATTTGCTCCGAAAAAAAATTCGTACGAATATTTTTATTTAGAACGTCACTGCGATAATACATAAGTAAACAAGACTTCAAAGTAATAAAAATCACTGTGTATGTTCCCAAACACGTTAATTTTATGTAATGATCTGGACTGTCATTAGCTCTGCGTCACTGAAGATCGACGAACATGATAGCAGTTAGAAAGAAAAGAACCCTTTTTTAAGAAAAGTGGAGAAAATGGTCAATTACGTGCTCTGGTAGCAGCAATTAAATTATATTTTGGATTTCTTTCCATTGTCAATACCTTTCGAGTTTTCCAATTCGTCTAGTCGCTTTCTTTTCTTTTCACTTCCGTCCGTGCTTGATGCGTTATCAGCATCATCGGGACTCTCATGCGTACCATTTTTATCAGAAATGTCTTGAGTGTTCTCACTTTCTTCCGGGTTTCCAACAGCAGCTAATGGACTGCCTGGATTCGATTTTTTGCCAAACATATCAAACACTGTTCGTTGTTTTTTCGTACCTTCTTTTCCATTACTTTCTTTCACTTTCTTTTCAAATACAATTTTCTTCTTATTTCCCGTAGATAATGATTTCCTGTTAGGATCTTTTGGATTGAATTCTGGAAGAGTTTCATGTTTTTCGGAAGGTTTCTTCCACACATCTATTTTGGACATACCCTTAGATGTATTTAAATCTGAACCATCTTGAGAATCAGAATTTTCAATCATGGAAGGCGAATCGTTGAGTGATGCGGTGAAGCTGGACATGCGAGTGAGAGTATTATTGGGTTGTTTATCCTTGTCTTTTTTGAATGGATTACGGAAAGAAGAGTTCGAATTAATAATAGACCGAATCTCTTCCTTCTGCTTTTTCATCAAGGGATTATCAGCAACAGGTGTAATTGGAATAACCTCTTTGGACCTGACGCCGTTGGAAGAAGATGAACGAATTTCGGAGGTAAAGCTGTCATTGTCATTAGGTACGAAACTGCGATAGTCCATGTGGGTAACCACTTGAGAAAATTCAAAGTCATCAAATTCTTCCTCGTCTCCCTGATCTTCCTGATACAATTTGCGGCGGCCGATAGCTTGAAGGCGTTCAGTAAGTGCTTTTTTATCTAGCTTACTAGCATACTTCATAGCTAATTGCATGGAATGCGCTGTAGGCATCATACTCACATACTCTGCTGCACGGAAGTTGCGATTATTGTTACAGGACATCTTTGAAAAAATAAAAAGGTAAATACTTCTGTAATTGATTATAAAATTTAAAATTATACTGTTATAAATAAGTATACATACATGTATACGTACATTATTAAATTTGTATATTAATATATTTACGTGCTGTTAATTACCGCGAAAAGTTTGAACAATGTCTCCTTAGACTTCGCTTCCGCTTCATCTTTGTTCTCTTCAATATCGTACCCTTTCTTTGCCATCCTCCGGGTAGTTGAAGCAAGAAGAAAATTTAACAACATTGAGTTTTCTAGCTGACTTTTTTCCGTGTCCAACTCGCACAAAGGAATCTAAAATAAAACAATGGTACGTCTAAAATTTTCAGTATTCTCTTCAAAAAGAATATAAGGAATGATGATATGTAGAAAGATATATGTGCATACTTTTGCGTCCAGCATCATAATAGTGGGCCTAGGTAATGTTGGTGGATATTTTGCACTCTTGCATTTAACAGCACGAACGTGTAATGAACATTCACTCACTCCTACTACCCAAAAATGATCATTGGGTCCTGAGAGATTTTCTCGCATGTCACAAAAGGTGGTCCACAATCGTCCGTTTAAAATTTGTAACATTTCACTAGTATCAGAAAACACTGGAGATCCCTCATCTGTGAAACCCACCCAGGACAATGTGGATCCTCGGCTGACGGGGAGTGAATCTGACACAAGGGGTGTCAGTCGTGAGCAATCAGCGTTCATTTTCAGAATAGAAAACGAGATGCTCTGATTTCCATTTATACCAATACCATGGTGGTACGTTATAAAAAGCAGGTTTTCATGACCTGACAATGCAACAATGGCCCCAGCAAAATTGTAAACAAATTTCTGTATTCCGCCGATAGAGTAAACTCTAAGGCGGTTTTCAGTAGTGGCGGCTGCAACCCAACCCGTCCCCACAGCAATACATGTGACTTCCTCTCCTTTCGGAAAATCTATCGTCCATTCTCCACTCCGGCTTGCGTCCCAGCTAGCAAAATTGATGCACAATAGTTTGCTGGAATAAAACAAGTATTTAATTTAACAAGTCTTTTCCAGTCGAAATACAAAACAAAACACATTACACAGTTCAGAGTACATAAAATATTTCATTGATGAAAGTGAGAGCAGAAAACAAACCTGCAGTTGTCAGCGCTTTTAGGACATCCCAACACAACAACTTCTGTAGAAACGTTAGCCAGGTGATAATCAAATTGATTTTGCAAATGAATGGCGTGATGAAAAGTTGCATCATGAAACTCAATGTCAATAGCATCTTCATTAAACTCCTCATCGTCTGTAGAATAGCTTCTTATAATCCCAACATTATTCCATACCTAAAGCGAATTAAAATTTTAAAATCAGTTCTACTATTTGTGTGTAAATTGAACCGTTAATTCAAGCATTACACAGTATAAAATGAGAATAGCAACTTGCAGATTCAGTACCATGAAACGATGCGTTAAATGCTCTGGAGTGGAAGCTGGTTGAAATGGTTTTTGAGGAGATGTAAAAGGGTTGTATTCGACTGCTGCTGGACGAGTTTGTTTCGATTTTGATGAAGCTAAACTAGCAATGCTTCGTGCGTCGTCATCGTCGTCGGCACCATTTGTAATTTTCTTCGACTTTACTGGGCCCACATATTCATCACCCACAAACCCTAAATCCGCTTTAATTTTCGACACAGAAAAAGCGTTCTCCCCCTCATCGTCCAAAAGGTCATCCATGCCGTCACCAAAAACGTCATCTTTATCTCGAGGCTCTTTATTGGTATCATCTGAAACACGTTCCGATTGGCTCTGAGATTCTTCTTCTGCTTGCGAGAATTCTTTGATGCACAGAAGACGACCATTGCCATCCGTGCATAGAAGCTCATTCGTAATCGGCGCAAAAACCATTCCCGTGATATGATACATCTCGATTATGTGCATCTTGATCGTGTAAGTAAATGCATCCCAGATTACAATAAGACCATCAAAGCCTCCTCCTCCGATGTAGGACCCACAAGTTGAGAAAGTAACAACAGAGAAAAACTGAAAGTAAAAACGTGACTTTATACGCATGATCCAATGTGCATCGTTTACTTAGATAAAAAACAGCGCAGGGTAAATCAATACTAAAATAATACTTTAGTGAGTTTCGAACTGTGAAGTGATTTGATTTCTTCCCATTTTACTCGGTTATACAACACAATTTTATCTTTCATCGGAATCGCTAACAGTTTCCCCAGAAGTGGATGCCATGCCATGCGACATAATGTCTGACTGGTAGTAATGTCATTTGAAGCCGGAAAAACATGGTCCCACTTTTTGATTTGCTGCTTCGGATCTTCAAATGACCAAATACAAACATGGCCATCACAACCTGAAGAAGCTATAAATTCTTTCAAAGGGTCGATCGAAACTGAGAGCACAGGCCCCGAATGTCCTTGTATCTTCTTTGGTGGCTCCGTAGCCTTGTCCACCGTTGTTAAAAGAATGGTAGTATCCCTAAACAAATTACACACATTGGTACATTTAATATGACATGCCGTAAACACAGTCCATCTTGCATATTCTATCCCAGTTTCATAATCTTACGCGGATCCAGCTACAAGAAATTTTCCATCTGCCGAAACGTCCACATGGTTGGCGGCGCCCGTGAATTTTAGTTTATTCTCAATCAATTTCCCTTTCGGAAACTCGTACGTCTCCACAGTATTGCCTTCAGTTGCAACAATGACCTTATCCCCACTATACACCACGCCAAAACACGAGTCGGTTGCGGAAAAGGAGATGGGGTCATCATCGTCAAAATTGTTCCAAATTCGAACGTCTCCATCATTTCCAGCGGTTATAATTTTCCTATTTAATCATAATTCGCACCATCAATTATAAATTATGCACATGCTAAGAAGCACCCTTCCATTTCCAGAAAGTATTACTCGAATGCATTTACACAAAACACAAGAATACAAGTACGAAAGTGAAAGTTCTTTACCCATTGGATGACACAGCAATGTCCGTAATGCCATCAGTGTGAGCAAATCTGGAATCTTTCTTCATCTTTCTCGCCGAAAAGGAACACCAGTTCTGCGCTGAAGCTATAAATTACAGCAATATTGTTGCAATTAAATTCTAACTTCACCATAGAACTGCAATTTTCATGGGATCGGAAACCGGAATGTTGAATGCAATCTGATGGTCCTTGATTTCTACTGTCATAAGTTTTAGAAAAGTAAACTTACCTTAGTACAGACGTGATGTCACCTAATTGCATATAGGTGAACTTTGACCCGAATCTAATACCAAATGTGAAAAATTCGTTTTCACTTAGCCTTTGCAAGGAGAAAGAAGAAATTTTCACGACGAAACAAATAAAAAATGTAAAAAAATTTTAAGGACCAATATAAAGGGAAAGGCGAAAAGAGAAAACCTGTACATGTCCATTGTATTGTATGATATAGCATAGCATAGGGCTACTCCCGCGCCCGCCTTTCTCCGTTTTTAACATTGTCAATTTTCACCACGTGCCCTTTATACAGTAAAAAAAAATCTGTATAGAAGTCATTGAGAGAATTTTGTTATGGTCTACTTCTGCTGTCTGGATCCTGGATCATCGCTCTGAAATTTTATTCTTGGAATTTTGTTTTTCATGTTTGATTCGCGATTATTGTTGTTCAAATTCTCAAGAGACAAAAGGCAGACATTAAAGTTGTGATTAGGTAAAACTTGTTTAGTTTTTATGCCAGTGTCAGTGTCGTAGTTGTAATAAGAGGATGAAAAGTCCAGATCAGAAATCAGAAGGGATTGCAGTTGCCGGGAGTTTTTACCGTAGAAAATAAACACGTCGAAAGAAAGCAGGTACAAACATTGCTTCATGTTGTTCATTATTTTTAGGTACATCTTGAAAATCAATGTCCGTCCGCGATTTAACATTATTTTTAACATTTCGAAATCACACAATAGTTTAATGGGAGCATTATTATAGAGTGACGTATGCGTTTTTGCAACCACTTGTCGTGGAAGATTTTCGCCTTTACTCGAATCACGTGTTCCCACTGGCCTTGTAAATTGTATTATTTAGTATATCTATGCATCCAGAAATAGTTATGTAAACATTAAATAACTGAGGTTTTTAATAATTGCCCTTCTAATCACAGTTGTTAACCGGATGCCTCGCCCCTAATTGTGATGGGAGTCTTCTTCACAGCAAATGGAACGAATAGCCGATTAAATAACTTAAAGAAACTTGCTTCTGCAATGTATTTTGACTAATTGGTTTGAATTAAAATTGGATGTTGTGACAGCTTTGGGCATTGTTCGAACCATTTGGAAAACAAAGTTGGAAAATTTCTTCAAAAAAATTGCAGACTGTGGAAGCACATGCAATCATCTAGGAATAGTAGAAGGACTTAGTACGGGTTTAAGATGGTATCCAATAACGAATCTTGTCAGGTTTTTGTGGAAAGTTTTCCCAAACTAAGTGTGGTCAACTTGTACATATCCGGTAGCCGACTTAATGAAACAATAACTTTGCACTCACATGAAGACCGAATCTACTTTCCCTCCCTGAATGTTGGCACGTCGTTTGCTGGTTTACGCTTTGAACCCGCGTTCAACAAAGCGATGCAAACATTTCAAGATGGAATTGGACATTTTCGACTGCTTACTCGACCGCTGAACACATTAAGTGGTAGTGCTCACGCTGAAGTAGTGTCCCGGAATAATCAGAATTCCATTTACGACAAAGGTATCATTAATTTGTTGAAAAACTCGTTAAATACTGTCCCGCTTATGGAAAGCACTCCTTACGTGGTTAAGTGTCGTATGTGCAAAGCGAAGCTATCACAAGGAACGAGTATACAATTTAGCAAAATTCGACCTCTGCCGGGAGCGAACTGGGAAGAATATGCAAATGATTTATGGTTTTGCCATCATCCTCACCACCATCCTAAAGGCAATTGTACGCACCTTCGTCCAAACTCCTCGACATCCGGGAATGAGGAAGCTGCTAAATCTACTGAAGACGCACAACTAGTAGAAGATTTATCTAGTGTCCAAATAAGTGAAACGTCTGAATCTGACCATGAAACTGCTTTTACGGCTATTCGAGCTCCCGACAAAAAATCATGCTACTATGGACCATGCTACTGGGCCGTTAATCCGGATAATTTTCCAGGAATAATTTGTCAGGAAATAGCTAGGTCTCCCTGCGTTGATAAGTCGGACATTCTTAATTTTCCTGCTATTTGCTCTAAATGTTCTACTGAAATCGGCATATACAGAACTGAGAAGTGTGCTATTCTTTGGGATTATGGCATTACGTGGGTTTCTGACTCTTTAAAAGATGCGAAAGAGGAATTTGGGCTTGAAAATGTTACCGACAAGGCTGCTCAAAGTTTCCAAAAAATTGTGTTTGCTGCTTTGCATGAATGGTCATTCAATCTCACGTGCAAGTTGCTAGTCAAACCAGTGAATTGGGACAAGTCCCTTTTTCTTTGGAACATTGACCGGAATTTAGCGATTTACGAAGGCCAACTTTTAGATAATAACAATGCCAATTCGTTAAAACTTCAGAGAGTCGTCAAGTTTATGTTTTGTACTGTAGCGGAGGGTAAACTACAACAAGAAAATTTATACAGCGACAAAGTGTTTGAAAACGGAGGAGACGAGAATCAGATATTTGTACCAACCCTTGTGCTTCAACAGGGAATTCGCCTACTAGAGAATTCTTCCGCAATGTATCCAACTTCAACAACGGCATTGAACTGTGGATACTTAAAGTTGGAATAAATTCTACATTTCGTAGGAAAACTGCCGACTTTTAAAATAATGAATTTAATTACTGGTAGGCTAGTCTACACAGTAAGTTTTCATCGGCATCACTAATACGATAATTGGTCAACTTTGATAATTAATCTTCGTTTTAAATGATTTAAGTCGTGTATTGTCTTCCAAATAAAAAATAAAGTTTAAAAATTTGTCTCTTATTGCGAGTCATTTCTTTTCGCTTCTTTGGCACTGGTTTTCCGCGCAACAGTTCGACCGTTATTAGCTCAAAAGTATTTAATTTTTTATATGCTTTTATTTTGATGTTCCAATAATAAAAAAAAATTGAACTATAGCTTGCAAAACAAATTAAATAGACACGTTTTATTTTATATTGAAAAATACGAAGTTGGGACATATATTTAAGTAAATCCATCCTTATATCTGGCAACGCTTCGAGAGAATCAAGCGAACCTTTTAGCTGTAACAGTAAGCTATACATATGTATATACTATATACTTGTACTTATGTAGGTTTATACCTGAAATTGAACTGCAGCGAAACACAATTGAACAACACACGGTTGTGGGGTGAAACCACAGTGAAAGCGAGAAATAACTCAAATACAAAAACACCTGTTAAACCGTTGCTGGAACTGCTTCAAACGGATAATGAGACAATGTTCCGCAATTACAACTATAACTAACTTATAATTTGAAATGCGATCAAAACTACACTCAAAACTGTTTTAAGTAGAGCTTTATATGAAGGGTTATAAGTTGCACAATATTCTGTAGTTGCAAGTCGAATTTCAACGGTAAATATTAAGTGAGTTTTGTAGAGTATGCACATGCGAGGAAGACTGAAAATTGATTCAGTCTATTGAATTAACAGTAATTGCGTTATCCTCCAATGACGACGTGTAGTAACCATTAAAATTCATTCTGCAAGTTTAAAACGAGATAAAAATTAAAATTCATTGAAAGGTAAGTAATGCGTTGCGCAGCAATGTTTGATGGACAATCATTGTCAACTTGGCTTATAATGAAGGAGGAAATATTAAGATGATGTAGGAAAGAAAAGTACACGTACCTGTGAATAATATTTCCGACTTTACTTGATTTGTTGGATGTTTGCGGAATTTCTGATACTTCTTTGAGAAAGCTAACCAGTAATTTTGTAAATTTGGCGTCCGCAGCACAAATTTTGTCGTAAACGTTCGGATCTACAGTGTTGTGAGTGTACATCAGATCAATTTTCTTGCAAAACCTTGAACATAGATTAAGTATTCTTGCTATCTTCTCGAGGAGAACTTTTGAGGTGAGCATGGAGTCCTCTAAAATAGATGATATCATTCCCAAGTGGCGTTCAAGAACTTCATCTACGTTAGTAACCCTTTGCATCGTAGTTAAGAAAGTGTCCCACGCTGGTTCTATTACCTTTGAAAAATTTTAAATATTTGAAATTTATATTAAAATATTAAATGCTCCAGAAACTGATTTTTTGTCTACCCACATTTAACATAAGAATAAAAATTAAAAAGTATGCGATGTAAGTATATTTACCTCAAAAGCCATGTAGTACTGGAAATTTTGAACAAAGTTTAACATTTTCTGTCGTAACGCAAAAACTACGGCTTTATCCTTTTTAAAAGACAATGCTTGTCCAGTAGAACCCTTAGATGCTATCCAAATATTACACAATTGACGTTCCACATGCTTGCAATAAAAAAGGTGGCGGAACACAAGTTGGTAACACACTACTGCACGTGGAGTTAGAACCAAAGATATAGGCCATTTCACATCGTACGAAAAAGAAAATCCTTCAGTACCGGGTAATTTATAATTACAAACTTGAGGCTAAAAGTAGTCAAGAACAAATTAAACCCTGATTTTTTCAAATCCATGTAAGTGAAATCATTACTGAAACATTAATGGCTTACATAAACACTTCGTTCCAGCGGAGTTTCAATGGCAATAATGGTGAGCAATTGATCGCCAATTCCGTAGGGAAACAACTGAACCTTTAAGCAATCTTTGTAAGGATCATTGTAGGCCGACGATGTTCTGAGAGCTAAACCCATTAGAGATTCCAATCGACTAGGGTTTAAATCATCTATAGGCTTGCTTAATTCAACGTCCGTTAGATCCATAAATTGCACAATAAAATCTCCCTGAAATGAATGCAAGGATGAACCAAATATTCAATTATAGCCAGAACCAAATTGGTTCCAATTTTTAAACGACAGCAAAAAGTAAAAATGAATTCTCACCTTATCCATCAGTAAGTAGTGCTTGACCGATTCCAAGCGTTTCATCAAATCATACTCATCGAGCAACAAAGTCAGCAACTTTTTACTGGCAAATGAATATGCTTGATCGATCTTTATCATGTAGTCACGTTCGTGCACGCTGTACGTAATTTTTTCTCCCTAATAAAGCACCGAATTTTAAAATCAACGCCGTTCTGAAGTTTCGCCAGTGAATGTGTACGAATAAGTCAAACAAGGCGGACACACCTGAAAAGTTTTGATGTCCTTTCCGCAGTGACGAATTACATTTAGATACTGTCCAGCCTTCAGAACTTGGGTTAAATTTTTTGCCAAGAACGATGGACATTTTTCAGGGATAGCTTTGTACCGTTTTTCCCAGTAATCATCACTCACCTCAATTTCTTCATTAGAGTTGTCAGAGTCGACGACAAAAAATTCCGCAAATCGGTCTTTGATTATACCCTTCAAAACATAAAGTATAATAATAATTATAATAATAGGCATAAAAGTACACATACTACCTTAACTTAAAAACGTTTACGTGTAGACAATATTCTGAAAATTCACACGACTTATCCGTTGTGAATTTGTAATATACCTTGTAAATCCATTCTTCTAGATTTTCAAAATACGGCACTGAGGATTTCTGCGCCATAAAAAGGCATAAACTTTGATCTGAACTATTCATCATGTCCATGGACTTTTCGTGCAGTAGCGTCAAAACAGCACCACCGGTCAAAGATTTTTCCTCTATGTCGATGACGATGGAAGACAGTATTGACATTTTAGCTAGCGTGGGGTTGATAAAAAACCACAGGTTTCTTAAATTCAACGCTCCCTAGAAATAATCACGATCCACTGGTTATACATACATTTAATTCATATGTATGCACAATTCACAAACCTATCTGCGGCTTAAACAACCGACGTATACATTTATATGGCAAATAAAACCACAAAAAGGAAACCAATTTCCATTTTTATAAAAACTCATAAGCGGTGATAATCCATACCTTCCGACACTCAACATTAAGTTGAGTTAACATGATAAAATATTCTTTCAAAATCTCTCGAATGGTAGATTCTAGGGCATGGATGACGCGTCCATGTTCATATCTAAATATTTCTTCAACATAACGATTAACAGTATAATAATGTCCGGCTAGCTGTGCCACTTCCAAAGCAAAGGAACTAAGTGTTGATTGGATTCTCCTGTCAACCTTTCAAGAAAAAAACACATTCCAATTCACATTATAACTACAAATTATGTTCAAAAGTGTCCCACAACGGCAAGCTAAAGTAAACTTACGGTAAATCCAATTCTGTTGGGTGTCACATTGTGACAACTAATTAAGCAGGAGTCCACTCCCCCTAAAATATAGAGTAGTTCTTGAACGATGAATTTTTCCTGTTGCTCCTCCGGAAGATGATGGATGTTGGGGATACTTGCAGACATCACATTTCCATCATGTGGATTCGGAGAGAGATTGAAGGAGGACGGAGAAAATCCGATATTCGATGGGGAATGCGACACTATTGTCGACCTTACACTTGATGTCTCCGAAGGGCGGTCGTCTGCCCACGTTGAGGTAGATCCCGATGTCCTCAACGTCACATTCGTATGCTTGGGATGACCTGGCATTGTACCTGCTCTTGGAGGATCAACCATAGCCGGATTTGCTGCAACAAGAACCCTTCCACCGATGTACAGTCACGGTCGTTGGCTCTTATTTAGCAAGACACCGAGATTGAGATTGCCCGGCTTAGCGGTATCAGACCTTTTCTTTTTCTTTGGTTGGAGAGTCTTCCTAGGAACAATTGAGTAAAAGTCAAATGTATAGAGTTTAACAACCAAGGAATTTGCATACCATGCAATTTCAACCAAATGGAATCAGATGGTCACATTCTAATTCAATTAATAATAACCTTTGTTTTTATATTTTTATAAAAACGCAAATGACAATAACTTTTTTATTCATATAAGAAAGGAAAATATCATATAATGTGGCCAGTTGGCCAATTTTTACGTACCCGTTTAAAAGGAAAATTCTTAAATTACGATTTCTTGGGCTAGACACAGTATTATTTTCAATTTGTTAAAACTGTATTTAATTAAACTGCTGGGCAAGCGTTTGTGGTTTGTTAATGAATGAGTCAATAAATCTACACACAACTTATAGCAGATAGCAGCAAAGATAGTAAAAATCAGTTTCAGCCAGTGAATTTTCTATATTTCATTGATGTTTAATACGAAAACCCGCCAATGAATTCCAGTATGGATGGAAAGCGTAGGCTACCAATGGGTGGCGCTCACGCACAATCGACCAGGTATGTGCTTACAAAATTTTAAACAAAGTCTTGTAATTTTAATGAATGAACCTTATATGTGTCATAATTATTACTTAAAAGTAACTACTATATTTAACTTTTTCAAAATTACAAATGTGAAAGAACAAAGAATTCAATCCAAGAAAACATTTATTACTTTGGCCATCCGGTGCGCACATATACATACAATTTATAAAGTTCCATATAAATATGTACTTACTAAATAAATACAAATACATACTACGGTACTTCGCCGTCCGCATTTACTTACCCATATATGCTTGATTAAAAATCATTAGCGTTCTCGTTTCAGACCTGAATTGTTAGTAAAAGAAATCAACAGTCTCAATGTCCCCAAACAAATCAAATGAATTCATATTTTTATAGTAAGCTGGATGGAAGTAATTGGCGCGAAGACGTTCTTCTCCTTCATACATGCTCTCGTCGTCTTCATCAATGTCATCTTCTTCAACATCATCAACAGATTCCCCGTCCAGGTCGTCCAGTTCTTCTTGGCGGTCCAGCTCCTGAGTGAACAAGTCCTCAAATACTATCAGTTCCGACAAGGAAAGTTGATTTTTGGTGCAAATAGACAGGTACTTGGCGTCATTGGAACAAACTACGGTCACCGGGGGGAAATATTTGTCCCTCTGAATCCTCGTATTCCGCCTCTCTTCTTCAGCTTGCATTTTTTTAAACTTATGAAAACGAATTCGCTTGTAAAATCCTCCACGAATAAGGAACTCGTGACGTAATTTGATGTGCTTTAAATCATGGTGACAAGATGATGACTGACATATAGATTTCGGTGAATGACTATAGTACTTCCACAAGGCGCTCACTTTCTCCATCAGTGCACCGGTATGAGCTTCAAGTTGGAGGGGATTATTTTTTATAAATAGCATGATTTCTTTGTTGGTCAACAATGCTCCCAAAGCCTGTATTACTTCTAATAAATTCTCCCGTCGCAGTAACATCAGTTGCGGATGTTCAGCAAAGAGTCTAATTTTATCTTGCAGCGGCAGCTCCAGCTGTCGCCAAGCATGTGCAGAGTCAGGCAACATGGAAGTATGATCTTGCAAGAAATCTGGATATTTACTGAGTACCTGTGTGTATGATTATTTTTAAAAAAACTGATTTTCAGTTATAATTTATAATGGCCAAACAAAAACATGTAGAAGTATCCCAAGTGAGAAATAATTACCCACTTTGGCAACTTTTTTGGGAGTAAATCCGTAAGGCACTGAATGAGCAATAACCACTCTTAAGTCGTCACGGTCAATTTCTTCAAGTTTAGGAAAAGCCTACGAAAAAAGTGACACTTGTTTCTTAAAAATGACCGACGCGTGCTAAATTCCTGCAAAATGCTTATTTTAATGTATACCGTCAGGCTGTCAGATCTCGGTGTTTGTTACCTGAATAATAGCATTCAAAGTTGAATCCTTAACTTCCTCGTATTCAATCACCTTCATTGGTCTATTTTTCTTCTTTATTTTTTGCTTTTTTGTCATCCACTTCTTGTTGTGCGGACTCATGACAGGCATCGAAGGACCAAGGGCTCGTTCCACGTATGCATTTTCGGCATAATCCTGTGCTTTACTGGAATGTCGATAACGGACTTTATAATTCCTACCTGAGAAATCGTCTCCTTTGGCATACCCTGTTAATTTCAGCTGGCCAAAATCTGAACTCGAAGTTGCTGCCCCGGCACCAAAACAATATTGTCGGCAATTCACAATTCCCTTGAACATACGCAACAGTGTCTGTCGCCTTTGGTACGAAATTCCCTTTGGGGAACGTAAAAGTCGCAATGACGGTATAATGATCCCGGTAGCCATTGTCCGTGATGATCCCGTTAATCGGTACCCGTATTATATTTAGTTGTAGATCGCAGCTTGATTGTTGTAAAATCCACCCTGGAAACATTTAAAAAAATGCCTTAATTTTCAACCCTACAAGAAAGACATGTAGTCGCCTTTTCAACATAGTGACATATGAGATGATGCAATATATTATCAAATCAAAACTATCATTTACACTTTCAATTTCAACCATAATTATTTGTGCTGGTACTGGCTCGGTTGCTCTTCCGCTATTTGACGATATAATAAATTACAAATATCAACAAATGTAAACAAGAATTAAGTACAAAAATAATTGTCTGTCAGTAAATTTCTCTTCGTCAACTTCCCCCTGCATTCAATTGATCAAATCCCAGGTCCTTACAAAATTATCATTCCAGAACAGCAATAATCAAATCATTTATTACTTAAGTGTAATAATGAAAATAATAAAAAATAAAGTTCTTTTCTTACTTTATAATATACAGGCTATCATTCATTCATGTTCTTCCACCAAGGCACATTGACCGGGTTCAATGTTTAATCCAATGATTCACCCAACACCTCTCTGAGTCCGACCTCGTGTGACCTCATGCTAGTTCGGTTTCAGTTCGAATGAGCTTGAGTTAAATACCAAAGAAGTCCCGCAAATAACAAGAAATCCCAAAAAATATAACCAAAAGTTCTACAAAAAGTCCGTCGGCCAAACCGACCCGGTAAAATTCATGTAAGATCATAGAAATTTTTACTCATTGAGAGCAACTGGAAATGTAAAATGAAACCAAAGAGTGCCATCGCAATCGTGAAATGTAAAATTGTGATTAAAGTCGCCTTCATGCAAGCCCTCAAAGTGCGAAAGCGCTGCCTCGTGACGAATCCAAACTGCATTGCTGTTTGGGGATTCGCAATAAAATCCTACTGTAACAATCCTTTTTACAAATTTTGGGCGAAATGCCTGGTAAAAAGTATTGTTTGGAGTCGGGTTATTCCATCCTTTCTCCACATCTTCAGCATGTAATTCCGGATGCGCATGCATGCACAATAATTGAAAAATCAGCCTTAACCATCAGCATATTAGGCTTTTCCTAAATGGTGGAGCACACCGAAACTAAAAGGGTGAAAATGAGCACCCAAAAACTTGGAAAACGGGACAAAACCGGGAGCTAGAAGGACTAGGATGACGGCATACGAAGAAATGGATGGGGAAAGTTCAATTCTAATGTTTCCACGATTTCTTTCAGAAAGTTTCAGAAGCATAACTTGATGCTTAACACATGAAAATGCTTCCAAAGTTTTGGTATTTCCCCAGTTTTACAAGTTCTTTTTCCTTTAATTAAATAACAAATATTTGACTATTCTACCAGCATGGTTCCAGGGATCTTTAGATTCTAGTTTTACTGAATGCCAACCTTAATTTTTGTAGGGTCAAGCCAATTCATAGTTACCCAACAACGTCTGAGGCCGGATCTTAATGGCTTTTCTCAAAAAATTATATGTCTGTAGTATGTTTTTTTTTTTATTCAAAATATATTTTATAGTTTGTAATTTGTAATTCGTATTTCTGCACGATTTCCCCATAATTCCTCCTTAAAATTCATTTCAATTAGTGACTGGACAAAAAACCAACAAAATATCCGAACTTACCGGTTTATTTTGAAAATTTCACGGAACATCATTGTCGGATGAAGAGTGCAAGAATACAGGGAGAAGCGGAAAAAAGGACTATGAGAATTGATATGTATGTATATGTATAGACAGTATATCTATACACAAATGACATCGACACTATAGATATATACCGTGTTAATATGGACCTTTGCTTGCACTGCAGTTTGCAGTTGCAGCCTATTGCAAAGTCAAAGAAACCTGTAGAGAAGGCAAAGAGGAGAA
Source organism: Disparrhopalites patrizii (assembly GCA_034698585.1). NCBI lineage: Eukaryota > Metazoa > Arthropoda > Collembola > Symphypleona > Sminthuridae > Disparrhopalites > Disparrhopalites patrizii. The sequence goes on along the minus strand of JAQGBT010000644.1, from coordinate 492 downwards.
ACGGAGGAAGAAGGGACACGGCTTTTTCTGAGGAGTATCATTGAGGAGGATGAGGATACAGGATATTATCCAATCGCCTCCTAAATGGATATATATACCAGGAAGAATTCGGCGGAGCATGTACAGTGTGGCTCACAAAAAAGGAAACCTTTTAAATCCTTCAAAATGAGAGAAGAGAGGACGTTTTTTTTAAAAAAAAAAATATTCAAAATACTATGAAAAAGCTAGAAAATCCATTGTTAGTCCCAATCCCCCAACACTTTAAAGAATAATTACATTTTGTCCATGAATTTCCCATAAATTAGTACGTCCTCTGTACCTTTTTAACCAAGGCATGACATCCGAAAAAATATGAATTAAAATTCGAATTAAAATACGAGTTTTTCCAAATTATGAATACAAATTTAAATTTCGAATATCTAAAATATGAATTGTAATTCCAATACAATTTTATTCAAATATTCAGACATATGAATACGTATTCAAATACTT
>JAQGBT010000643.1:0-45784 GCA_034698585.1 Disparrhopalites patrizii | reverse complement strand
TTAGCCCAAGTTCCATGTTGACGACAGTGGAAGTTATACAACCCTTTGACAGGTTTTATTTTTTCTATTCCAACATTTGTGTGAGGACAGTTTCTACACAGTTAAACTGGTAATTGTTTGCAAATATTTTTTATTATTTGGTTGCATCGCATACATAATTCGCCGTTCGCTTCTCAGCTTCGACACATGTAACATCCATACATAGCATACACACATGGTAATGTGTGCACGCACAAGGCTTAAATTGTTCCCTGAAAAAAGATATTCATCAAGTCCGAAAAAGAAATGTTAAAATGAAATCAAGCGATAATTTTTGAGAGAGATAAAAAATGAAAAAAAAGAATCAGTGCATTCTTATGAAAAAATATGCAGCATTATAAATTTACAATTTTTAAATATGTACTAATTAAAAATCCTTTGACCACAATAAGTTTCTGGGGTGTAAGAGTTTTCATGGAGAATTTTGAAAAATCTGAGTTGAAACCGGTTTGTGCTTACAGCCCACTTACACTTACATAATATGTATGTATACAGATACGTGTGTACGTAGGTCTGTACTCCAAAGAAACATTCAAAAGAAAACACACAAGCACATGTCACATAATAATCCCTATTAGGTAATAATGTGAAATACTAGCAACAATGAACACCACGACTTCCCAGTTTCGTATCCCACACTTGGAATCCCGCCTCCTCCAGCGCCCCCTTCAATCTCCTCACGCCCTCTTCGGAAGCAGCTTCCGGAACAAATATAAATGCACAACCTCCCCCGCCCGCTCCCGTCAATTTCCCCGCCAATCCCGAGGAAGCGGCGAGGTCCACAATCTTATCCAGGGCGGGGTGGGAAGCTCCAAGTTTTTGTAGAAGTTGATGATTCTCCAGAATTAATTGGGGACTCACATGACCCTCATCCCGTATCCTACCCACGGCTCTCTCTACCAGATGACCAATGTCGTTTATGGACTTTTGCCACATCTCAAAGCTCTCCGACTTCATCTTGTTCATCTATACCGGAGAAATTCGAGGAGGATTAAAACTCTGTTTGGGAATAAATATTTGAATTGACAAAAAAAGGGTGCTCCTAATTACTTTGTCTATCATAACAAGGGTACTTCTGGCAACGGTCGTATTCACCAGTAATGCCCGGATTCCAAGCTTGGGAAACCTCTCCGTGATTGGCTGTCCACCCGAGGGAGATTTCTGGAAGACGACGGCGCCCCCAAATGTCGTCACGTAGTTGTCAATGCCACTGGGGTTGCCGTGCAAGAATTTCTCTCCGAAGTATGACCACTGGTTTATCTTTAGCAGATAAAATTATTCAAATCAAATCGGCCACTCAAACGGATTTTTAAATTAATGTCGTTTTTAATATTAATGTCGTAATACATATCATTTTTTGTTAATTAATCTGCCGAGTTAGCAACTGCTACCGAACCTTTTCCAAATCGTTCTCAGTGATATCCCCAGAGATCTCCCCGCGAATCAAGAGCATTCCAGCTACCAGAGACGTAGCGAAAGAGGCGGAACTCCCCAAACCAGCCCCAACCGGAAGTTCCGTTTCAATCTTAAATTTCAAGGCAACCGGCTCATCAAATATTGCTAGATATAATCCCAAAAATGTTTCCATGGATTTCTCCTGACCCGCCACTGAAGCTGGCTGATTGAGCTTTAAGCCACTAACAAAATGTCGGATCGTGTCCGCATTTTCCTCCTCTAACGGAATCGGTTTATGGGATTTCAAGGTGGAATATCTGGAATATCATGGAATCATTAAATTCGTATTTTAATATATTATTATTCATTTTGTACGTATTTAATTTGTTTTCAAAATTCCTCCGCGCCCATCTGGAGTAGAAAGCCGGCTCCTGTAAGTCAGGATGATTATGTATAGCTTTAATAAATGTTTTTAAATTTTAAATGTCCAATTTATTACGTGTAATCACTGCCCATCTTGGCTTTCAAAGCACGAATGTCATCCAAGGTCAAAGAGCAGGTGTGGGAGGTGGCCGGAAATTGAAAGGTGACCTCGTCCCCATCAATCCGCTCAACGTCCATTGTGGTGAAAAGGCCCACACTCACAGCCACCGCTTTCTTATTGAAGACGACGGCGTACTCTCCATGCAGAATCACTTTGCCGGGGGCGGACACTCGGAATTTGGAACACATTTTCCCAGAACTCTCCCTAATCGATCCCAATATTATTAATATGAGAGAGCAGTGGCGACTAAGTAAATAATCGGAGACTCGATCGGAAACAAACTCCAATTTACTAGTTGTGCTCCTGTAATTCTTATTTTTCAACCCACAAAAAAAAAGGCAGGAATTCCACTTGCGCTTTTGCGTACGGTGCGTGATTTCCTGTGTATAAACCTTTGTAATTTTTTTCCACATTACCTTGAAACCAACGAAGCAACTGAAATCTACATGTACTCGCATATACGTACATACATTGAGAACACGTGTTTGTCGATATTAACAAATTCCATGCTATATTGCACAATCAGTACTCCTTCCTTACATTTGCCAAGCATTTTGACGTGTTTACTTGTATCTGTGTGAAAAAATGCTTATTGCTACACAAAAGACGTTGGAATCAGTCGGGAAAATAACTCCAATATATTACATGTATATTACATAGTCCGTATTGGAATTGGAACACAAAAGAACATTAACATTTTTTCCGCATTTAAATGTGTATTCCCTTGAATGTATGAGGAGAGAAGAAATTTCTTGATATTCATCTCCATTTTATTTTATGGTTACAGCCCAGGATTTCTTTCCGTTGGATTTCTAGCTGTATGCCATTCATATGGGAAATTAGGTATTGTTAAACGTTCATAATGCACTTGAAAAATCCTTTAAATCCCATTCATGCCTTTTATTTAATTCCGGGCTCATGACCTTTTGCCACATGAAGGATTGTGCTGGATGTGAGATTTGCCTTGCTAAATTATTCAAAAAATGTGAGCACAATTAGCTCGCACAAAGTAGAAAATGTGATGCCTGCATGGCAATACATTGGCATGCGCATCCAAGAAATTTATCGCATGGACATTTTAACATCAGCAGCTTCAATATAAATATGTACATTACCTGTACAAATGTATCCATGACAACAGAGGAAATGGAGGGGGACAGGGGGAAACAGTCAATGTTTAATAAACACTGCGTTTATTCAATAAAAAAGCAACCCTTGATTTTATCGGATACATTTTGAAGCAACTGTACATCCATGGATTACATTACAACATGTACGGAGGAGTCAAAAGTCAGTTTCAGACTCGAAGAGCTATATATATGTACAATATACATGTATAAATACATGCATAAAGATGCCAGGCAGTCACTTAGGAGTTTAGGAGTGAGTTCGTAAACGGAAGCGATTTCTCCCGTCATTTCTTCCCCAAACCTCAAGAGAAGTAGTAAGACACAGTAATAACTGGACATTAACACATAAAATATAATCTGCAGACAGTTTGAGGGCTTTTTTAATTGAGGTTCTGCAGTGCTAATCATTCCAAAAAAAATACTCCGAAACTCCATCCAAACTCCTTTAATTGTTAAAGTTTTTCCCATTTTCTTAAATAGGGCCACAACATGTTCACAGTTTGTAATAACCTCAACCATGGGGAGTGCGTTTATAATATCATCAAGAGTCCACCATGCGAGGGGGGAAAGCCGCCCATGTGAGTGCAAATTTTTTGATTGCAACATTATTTAAACATTATATTAAAACTGCGTTTTTTGAACCTTTTTTTCTATCCGTGGCACATTAAATTCTTCCCTACAGCAAAGTGAAAAAATAAATCTGTCATATTTTTTTGTTCATAATTTCAGGCACAAATCCAAATATTCGTGCATGGTGCGGAGAGAAGTACAATGCCGGAAGCAAGGCACCAGAACGATGGGCCCTCCAGTGGTCCCTTTATGTCCTCCAGAACATTATCTGAAAAAGCACTCCCGGGCACCCATTTCTCTTCGACCTCCTGGAGGTAAAACAGCTTCAATTACCGCCATCGTACTTACATTATCATGTCACGTGTAGTAACCTTCGTATTTTTGCACTGACAGAGTCAACCTGAGCAAAAAATAAGAGTAAAAATTTCAATGATGGAACAATTATAATAAATAATAACTGGCGTTGATATTTATGGATTCATTCCAGTACCCAAGGTCCAGTTGTTCCCTGTGGAGGTTCAAACGGAGCCCCCGGAGGTGGACTTAGAAGTGCGGATAAATGAAGGGGGTCAAATGGAGTCATCACAAATGGAACAAGGAGCACAAGTGAGACAGGAGCCGGCTCAGCCCCGGGAAGTGGAATTTGATTGTTGCCCACCCCAAGATGGAGGAGGTGACCGTCCTCCGGCGGTGGTAATAGACGCCAAACGCCGAATCCCCAGACTTTGTTGCAATTGTGAGAAGCCCGGCGTCCCACCCGCTTGCTGCATGCGTTTCACCATCATCCCCCGAGGCTGTAAAGACTACGTGCGGGATAATACGACGGCCGTCATTCGGAAACCAGCCAAAATCCCGAATGCGCGATTCGTGGATGAGCCCAAAGGGAATAGTCAGGATTGGTGCAAATCCGGGATGGCCCGGAGATATGTCTTCCGCCAAGACTACGGGATGGTCCCGGGCTATCTGGTTCAACGGAAGATGGAAATCCAGGACAAGATCTGTCAAGAGCAATTCGCCAGTGAACAGGCTCAGAGGAATGCCCAGGAGAAATGTAGACATCTGACGGAGGAGGAGAGACAAACGCTGATTTGTGGGCTCAAAACCAATTGGGAAAGCCTCTTCCAGATGTACCAATCCCTCCCCCTCCTCATTGACACGCCCATGAAAGTGAAGAAAAAGTCGGAGTTGGAAGAAGCTCTCAAATGCATTGAGAAAGACATTCAACTGTTGGAGAGGAACAACCACGTTTTCGTGGCGGATGCCCACAGAACCTTTTACATGTCCTAACATTGTCTATGCAATTTAAAAGCCTTTTTACAATTAGCCCTTTACAATTGATTATAGTCCAAGTCCAGTTATGCATTTTTACTCAAACACTTTTAATCACTGTACATTTACAGGAACCCAGTTTTGTATACATGAAAAACAGACTCAACAATGTCATATTCCAAGAATCTTGAAAAAAAAAAAGCAATCCCAAACAAGAGACAATATAACAACGCTTCTTTTGTCTCCCTTTTTGTACATGCACTACAAATATAAGGGAATAAATGAACTTTTTCTTAATCAACTTTGTTTTCACCCAAGAATTTTTCATGTATTGCAAAAATTCCATTAGATGAGATTGGAATGATTGAATGCAATTTATAGTCTGACTTGATTGCCGTGGAAAGCCAGAAAAATTGTACACTGTTTGCAGTTTGTCATACAAATTACTTTATTCTATCCTTTATTAGCTCATACCATTCTCAATTCACAATCATCCCCACCGGCGCCCGATACGAGCATGGAAGATAAAAAATTCAATAGCAATTTCCCCTACTTTTATTCGAAAAACAATTTATTTTAACGAGTTAGGGCATCTCCATGTGGGGGACGTATCTTTTAAAAGTTGCTTTTAAAAAAAATCAAACACACGCTAGTTAATTCCTTAACAAGTGAACTTCATCCGTTTTGTCACCAGGGGTGGAGATCCAAAAAATAATACCGATTCGGATTTCGATATTACAAATTTTTCTTTCGAATTCTGATTCTGATTTGGATTGATTTTTATTTTTTATACGGATTGAATTCTAATCAATCCATAATTTTTGGGATCTTTCGGATTTCGATTCCGATTCGGATCTTTAGCAACATACGGAATAAGCACTATTGTTTTTAAATATTGTTGTTTAGTAACAAACACGTTATTCTCAAAAATCAGAGCAGTTCATAGTGCATTTAACATGGTACCCACAGTTTTAGCATACAGCTATTTTTGATCCTCAAAAATTACCGAAAATAGGCAAATTATTAAAACAATTAGTCGAACCTAGCAATTTTTGACTGTAAAATTCAATCAGCTTGAACATCCCCCTAAAGTTTTTTTTTAAATGCTTGGAAGTTTAAATATCACACAAGGTACTACATGTATATACGTACTTACTACAATGGTACAGCAGCTATTATGTAGTATGTACACATGACATAGCGGAAACTATAGTTAATAAAACTGAGATAAGTTACGTGGTTACCAAATCCATAAAAGCATAACATGAATATGTAAATTCTGCCTGTATTCATATATTTTTTTACACAGATTATGCAAAACAGTCCTAAAGTGGCAACTAAAAAAGATCGGAATCGGAATCGACATTTAATTCGATTTGTACGGAATTGCGATCATTAAATATGGATTCCGATTCCGATACAAATCTTGCATAAATTCTTTTTCAAAATTCTGATTTTGATTTCGATTGCTCAAAAATTCAGATGAATTCCGATTACCGATTCGGATTTCGATTCCGATCTCCACCCCTGTTTGTCACACAACCATTTATATAGAGACAGTTTCATAATTACTGCCGTCCCTTTGTGGTTTACATATGGAGATTAAAAATATCGTTTAAGTGTGTTGGTACGCAGAGAAAGCGAATTTAGCGTCTAGCCCATGAATGCAGAATAAACTTACTATAAGCAACTGGCATACACATGAGAGCCGTAGATTCCCGAAGGTAAAATATGCCATACATTTCGTCACACTCTGTACCCAAGTAGAAGTTAATTGGGATTGTGAACATGTAATTAAATAGAAAACTCTGTTCATGGTCCATAAATAAAATGAGGATATTGTACGAGAGTAAAAACAATTCAAAAATACACATTATGTATGTCAAAATACGTGTATAGCACATTAGAATTCACAGGGAATAAAAACATTGATATATGTATAACGGCTCCTACAGAATGTCCCATGTAAAATGAGGATGACTGAACACGCACTCCCGCTACTAATCCACCGGGTTGTCTCTTTCCGTCAACAGAAAATCCGCCACAAAATATTCTTTTAAAGGAAACTTTAAACACAGCTTCAAGACTCAAACCATCTGAAGTAGACAGAATCACGTCCACGAATTCAAGAGTCGTGTAGTTAGTCAAATAATAATTGGTTGCTATTGAAGTAATAATCATTATTAATGAATGATTAGTATCACTAATGAGATGTGCTAAAGCCTCTTGCCAAAAAATCCGTGTCGTCATCTGCACTCCCTGGCGTGGGTGTGATCACCTGGTCAAAGCCCAAATTATGATCCTGTTAACATGTACAAAAATATACATAGTTAATCAACTATTCCGTATTGTATTATAATTATTTAACTTCAGGTTTGATTACCAAACAAAGCTATCAATTTTGGTAGAGATTTCGTATTGGGCAATAATGTTTTTGTAATTCTGCATTACTGCGACGTAATTTTGTAATTTTACCGATTTTTTAAAAGTTGCCAGTTCATTCAGCATGGAGTAGAGGATGGACTTGGGGTCATCCTTCTGGTCGGGGTTGACAGGTACATTGAGGACGGAGGCGGCGGATTGGATGAAGAAAGCCAGGTCATTATCCGTACACTTATTTGTGAGCTGTGCCAAGCGAATCTTCTCGGAGGCAAAGGCTTCATCAAGCTCATATAATTCCAATGGTGGAGGAGGTAGCTCTTGAAAGGACGGAGGGAATACCTGCAGAATATCATTTTAATTATTATTTTTTTATTCATTCCAATTACATCCAATTTTAAAGTCAATTCCCAAATATATTTTTAAGAAGCCTAAAAATCGTTAATAAAAAAAATCCGGGAATAACATACCGCCACTTTTAATGGCGGAAGTGGCGTTTCGAATTGTGGCTGAATGAGCTTCAACGGGCCTTTCTTCACCCCAAGTTCCTCAAACGCCCCCACGACCTCAGGAAGTAGGTTGGAGTTGAGGCTGTACAATTCTTGATCAATCAGACGATTCGGTTCCACCACACTGTGGGTCAATTCGATCAAATTAGAAGTCAAGTGAAATTGAGATTAGTTATTTGAAATCATACGGGTATTTACTACCAAAAATATTATATTCTATATTAAAAATTAATATTATCAATCAGTTCGTCTCAAGGAGTATTGTACCCTAAATTATTTGCACAGCCTGGCATAATAAAATCGTCGCTTTCCTGAAGGCACACCCTCACCGCAGCCGCCCCATTCACGGTGTCCGGCACCATGTTGTATTCCGACAATTCGTTGTCATCTATGTCGGTGGCTTCCAACTGAGAGATAAATTAATCAACAACTCAACAACATAAACAAAAACCAACAAAACATTGTTTCAAATTTCTTCTGACAAAAACAAAATGATGTATTTCTATACACAACGCAGCATGAGCGAACCTGCAAATCCTCCGAAGATGTGAGGACATTTAGGAAAAATTCCAGCAGTTTTGAATTATCTTCTTTGTCGATATATCTGCAAGATTTGAACATGGATTTGTCATTGTAACTTGTGACCAAATGGAAAGGTAGGGAGAAATTAACTCAGATTCGTACTTATCCGTGAAGGAATGTCCACTCCCATAAACAATGAATCGACCCCTGGCTTCCCTGGAGTAATAAATGGCCCCGATGGGTCTACCATGAGGGTAGGAGGTGGATCCACTCGCAATTAGGGGCAAAGCTGGTTTGGCCACATTCAAAGAACAACCCTGAGCATAGAGAAGATTCAAATTCTCCACATCTCCGTGCAAATTGGTCTCAAGGAGCACGGGACAAATCATGGCATTGTTGATGTAACATTCCTTCGGATGGGCATACTTCTGGTACACGGCTCGGATGACACAATCTTGGATATTTCACAAACCAACAAACAAGGACGCGTATAATTTTCGTTCTAATTATAGCAAAGACCCAAAAAAAAATTAAAAATCCACAAATACCTTTGACTAAAGTAATGCCGAATCCTTCGGTGAAGGCGTTGTAAATGTGGGTGCTGCAATTGGACTCCGCCAAAATTAATACGGAGCCTCCCCTTTGCACAAAGGTTCGTAAGAGAGCCGTCTCATTCATAGTCAAGATCTGCCGGAGACCTGCCAAGACGATGATGCGGCAGAATGGGAGCATCTCTTCCAGAAGTTCTTCTTTTAGTCTTAAAAAGAAATAATTTTATATACATAAGTAGAACATGAGATTTAATAGGTTCTCAATTTACTGAATTACTATAATTTATATTTACTAATTACTAGTATTTAATATTAAAATAATTCATATATACAGACATATTCGTGTAGACAAAATACAAAGGTACTACGATCTGGGCCAACTTTAGCTACATATTGCCAAAAAAGCTTGGACTTACTGAATAACCTTATGGAACCTATTCTTGATCTTCTTATGCACGGTTTTGTAATTCTCCGAGAGTCGGAAGGTCTCATTCTTCGAGGCGAAGAAGATGACCGCCGGCTCGGAGGTCACCCGGGCCGTGTCATTATTGTGATGGTCTTCCAGAAATCCATTGAGGCCCGCCGTTTTTGTTGAGCCCTTCAAGTATGTAGGTAAGCCATCATTAAAATTTATGTACATGTCATCGTCAAAGCTGCTAAAGAGTGACATGACGAAATTTTTATTAGGATCGATTTCCCTCGTCACTGGATGCACTACAACTTCAAAACAAATGACTGAACCATGCCAGTGTTTTTTTTTTTGGGATAAATATTTACTGGAAATAGGGAGAAAAGGGAAGGACTCGATGGATGTTGGTTGGTCGATGCACTGGATTTTTCATTGTTTCTCGCTTGGAACGAATTCAAATTCCCGAGTGTTCAGTCAAAATTAACACGGCTGGAAAAGGATTTATTTAAAAAAAAGGTATTTGCTTTTATATTGAATTTGATGACAATTCATTTCTAAAAAAAATCACAAATGTCTTCAATGTCCTTGGTTGTACAAGGAAGAACACCCATGAATGCTAAAAAGTACGGGTATAAAAACAAAGTGCATTTTGCCCTCTTTCACTATCTTCCTTGGCTGCTATTTTTTTCTGGTATTTTCCCCAGGTAAAAAAAAAAGAAAGTATTCGTGTTGTTGGTATTGTCCAGAGGGAATTGACGGATGTTCATTGATTATTTTATTTTTTATTTTTTTTCGCCTTCTTTTACCCCATGGCAACATCACGTGACGACTTGGAGTGACTAAAAAAATCCTTTCCTATCGTCTGAAAAATGATAATAGTCTCCGAGAAGGTCAGGACAGTGTCCAGATTTCCCTCCCTCCGAAAACAAAATTCTCCGGTCCACCCCCTAATTTATTACGATTTACGATACAAACTTTTTTCGCAAATTTTTATTTTTATGGTAAAAGCAAACATTATTATTATCCCAAATTTATTTTATACATACAATCACCTTATAATTCCAAAGATATAAATGAATAATGAAATGAATGGTTTACCTGCTGCTCCGTGGAAATTAGTGCTGGTATTGGAGGCATTCAGATGTCTTGTAATAAGTTTCTCACGAGCTCTCGTGTATTTTATTAGTTTTTTTCTTTGCCTTTCCTTTTTGATATATTGCTTCAATGACCTCTCCACTATTGTGTACAAATACATATAATATATGTGAAGATTTTTTTGATTGCTTGTTCTTCCAGTCTATTCAAATGTCGGGAATATATATAGAGATTATTTGGAAACCTGTCCATGTCTCTCTATAATGCAAGGTACACAGAGTGCGTGTGGGTATATTGCACACTTAGACGGTGAACATAACAGTTGTATGTTCTATTTTTTTCTAGTATTATTATTCTGTTCAACAACACCGAGAGAATCGGAATGAACGAGACCAAAGTAATATTTGCTGTTCCTAGTAAAATAAAAAGGTTGCTGACGAATGCCTTCGTACTCCCCGCATTCTGCCGTATTATTACTCTCCGTGAGCAAATATTGACGGTGTTCGTCGAATGACTATAGTCAAATGGACATTTGCTCTCCCACGAAAAAAAGAAAGAAATACCCTTTGCGGGCATTTCTACTTCACCAGGAAAAGGCAGTGGAGCATTTATGTGGTGGTATAGTAGTGCTAAAAATGCATTTTGATACCATTCTTCCCGTATACTTTGCCCTCCACGCAAATCCAGCACACCTCAATTATGCCACGGGCATTAGACACGTTCGGAATCCAGAAAGAGAGAGTGGCCTAATGGTGACGCAATGCATTCGGATCAATCCAGTCTCCATATGAACCGGAGGCACAACAAAAAGTGATTCACCTTCTACGTTCCAGGAATTATGCAGTGTGAACCGATTTCACCCTCGATTTGGTCGGAATTCTTTTTATTTTGGAATTTTCTACCACCTTTATTGCGGGACTTTCACTTCCTGCAAAAAAAAAAATGCATAAAGGAAACAATCAGACGGCCGCTTCCGGATGCTACACCTGTTGCAGGCACAATCAAAAGTGTTTTACAAACCTGTACAAACCATTCAGGGCGTATTTGTATGTATATGTACATATATACTATGTATTTTAGCGGATAAAACGGTTCAAACGATCAATCCAACTTCACAATATTACCATATTAATTATTCTATATCTATTAAATTTAATCATTTTACATGGATTTTTAACAATGTTAAATGTCCATTTTTAACAATGCACTACCAGAGATTAGTCGTCTCCCTCAGATCCTGCTCTGACTCCAGCCGTCCTACCTTCTACTCCTAATTTGACTTTTGCCGAATAAAAAAGCCTCTCCGCCATCAAGAAGCTGAATAAAGAAGCGGTTCTCTTAATTATAATTCAATTGCTGTTTTATGCTTAATTAAGTCTCCTGGAAGAATGCTCTTTCACTTAAATTTGACAGTCGCAAGTTTCTCCCTTTGAGACTAAATTATGACTCACAATATTACAATTGTGATTTTTTCCGAATAGAAATTGATAAATGCTTATGTACACCATTTTTAGGATTTATGTTTTGAATATGTTTGCTTTTAATCCCGATGAAGCTTTTAAAATGATCAACTGACCGCACCTAAACATGATATATGAAGGCCGCAGGGGCAAGCTAAGATTGTATGGAGAAAACAGAGTGAAAGGTGACAAAGTAAATTCGTAATAATATGTATGCCATATGACAGTGTTAGACAATGGACTCTATTATTTAGACTTTATTGTATCAATAGGACAGTGTTGAAATCCATAGGAGAAATGACCATTTATTGGCCGAAGGCATTCCTTGAGCGTTCACATTAATCGGGCATTTAGACGCAGCTGGTTGGAAAAATTATGAATTTATTAATTGTAAATTATATACACTGCCAATGCCACTTTGAGGGCTCTCGTGTCCATAAATTAACAGTTGCATGTGCCTACCTAAAATAAAAATATAATGATATTTTCCTAACTTCATGTGCTGCGTTTATTTTTAGTTGAATTTATAACATATTTATTGTAGTCCCTGCTGGCATGGCGGAATTACATATTGCAAATGTATATGTATAGATACACCCACGACCTACGTACTATTTACTATGCACAATTATATCTGCCAAAAACTGCTAGAATTGCGGTGTATTGTAGTTTAAAAGGTATACCTAATTATTAGTAATTTGTATAAACTAATGAGAATTAAAAATAATACTCTACGTAGAATCACTGTGTAAGTCCTGTGTTCTACGTTATTATGGGAAGGAAAGTTGAAGCCAAGTTCCCTAATTATGCTGGAGGTGTTCCATAAAAATGGTTGGATATATCCAATAAATAACAATTAGTCGACAACGATGACGTGTGGACAGTTAAATAAGTAGATTCTATTTTTACCAAATTTGCTATTTTTAGTGTAAGACAAATGAAATGAGCTGAAGTCCCTTTAAAATTCATTTATTCTAAGTACTTACTTACCCAGTGGAATTGTTCTGCATCTTTATTTTTAGTGGCGCCTCAGACTATATGTAGCCAGAATCGAAAGTACAAACAACCAAAAAATAAAGATCAGTAATGCGAGCTGGACAGAAATGATACTAATTCTGGAAAAATAATGAGAATTATGCTGGAAACAATTTGAACATCAAAAACTGGAAAATATGAACATCACGCTATACAAACATTATAATGGGAGCCTAAAAGCTGCGCCAAGGTCCACTAAAAGATGGTTTAATACAAGTTGAAGAGTTTTAGGGCGTTTTATCTCCATCGGCCCAGCGTGGGAATGTTCAAAGTGGGACGGCGTACAGCAAAAGCCCTAAAAAAAATGATCCTGAAGAATCCTGATCCTCCAGAATCTATATATATAATAAATGCATAAAAAAGGAAATATCAGAGATTTTGAGGACATCATATCATCGGATGAGTGAGTGACATCAGTGATCAGGAAATTGTGCTAGTAGACATACTTATCATAAAGTAGAGTAATAATTATTTATTATTATAATAGGGGTATATTTTGCTGTGAGTATATATATGCTCATCAGGATGATATAGAATCAGTGGTCACGTCATCCTTTGTAAAAGTGTCATTTGCCTCCTACATGCATATTTTTTGTTTTAATTCGGATGCTAAATAAAAGCGTTCCACAGAACATCTTCATTACTATTATTGTATATATTCATCTTCTTCATCGTGCTACTACATCGGTTAATTAACTGTGTTTAAATTCCCTTTAGAAAAAAAAACACAAGTTATTATTCTATGTATGGTGAGGCGGTGTTGGTATATGGTTAATAACAATTAAGCCCTATAAAACTTGTATAAGTTAGTTACAAATTGTGATTCTTATTGCATTACATTGCCTCCTTTTTTTCAATGGGTAGTATTATTTAATGTGTGAGAGATTTTGGGGAGTGATCTTGGTGTAGTGGAACATTTTGGATGTGCAATTTTAAGTTGGGCGTTGATTTTTAAACCTAAACTACTGCAGTCACGTATACAATTGGATAACCTATTTCTGTTTCCATCCCAGTGATTGTTGAGGGGATGTGAAAACGTTTTATGTGATTTTGTACAAAGTCGAAGGAGGGTGGTCGAATCAGTAATTCGATAAATTCGCAAAAGTACAGGAATAATTGTTTGGGTTGTAAGTATTGAATTTAGCAAGAGTTGTCATTCACGTTCATTCATCATTCCGCATTGAAATCGCTGCAATGGTAAGGACAAGATTCTGTGCATACATACATATTATTTTATTTTTGTATTCGTGGTGAATTATTTTCAGAATGTTTCGCGTCACTATACTTATTCCAATTTTGGAATGTAATTAGTATTTAGTGACTAACTGACTAGTGCATTTACTATTGCTGATAGTCAAATTAACGTATTCGGAGTGACGCGTATTAAATAACAACAAGCAAACATTAATGACTTTTCTAAGTGTGACGGAAAATTAATTCGAAAAAATTAATGTTTTCATATGTGCGTTTTTGTATTAATTTGCAGTTGGTGTTAGTTTTGGGAGATCTTCACATTCCGCATAGAGTAGCCACGTTACCCGCAAAATTTCGTAAACTTTTGGCTCCGGGGAGGATACAACACATTCTTTGCACGGGGAATTTATGTACACGAGAGTCGTTTGATTACCTAAAAACTGTGGCGGCTGATGTTCACATTGTGAGGGGGGATTTCGATGAAAATTTGTCGTATCCTGAGCAGAAGGTTGTCACCGTGGGTCAATTTAGAATTGGATTGTGCCATGGACATCAAGTAAGCTCATAAAACTTTGCGGACGGGGTGAATATCAGAATCAAAGTACTGGTCAGATTGATAATAGTAGAGAATATAGAGGATTAATATTTAGTATCAAACTGTTATTTTGTTTGAATTGCGCCGAAGTTACTCAGATATTGTAGTCGAGCAATTGTAATTTTCATTATTTATGATGATCCTAATGAAATAGATTGTTCCTTGGGGAGATCCCGATGCTCTGGCCATGGTGCAACGTCAATTAGATGTGGACATTCTTATCACAGGCCATACCCACAAGTTTGAAGCGTACGAGCACGAAAGTAAATTTTACATCAATCCCGGTTCTGCGACAGGAGCTTACAATCCTTTAGAAACGTAAGTATGATTGAATTTTCGCACGAAAATGGTAAAGGCAATGAATTACTTCATTCGTCAAATATTTTTTAGTAATATTAACTAAGTTCGAATTTGTAACTTTTCACGTTTCAGGAATGTCATCCCTTCTTTTGTACTTATGGATATTCAAAGTTCCACTGTTGTTACCTACGTGTACCAGCTCATTGACAATGAGGTGAAAGTTGAAAGAATCGAATTTAAGAAGAGTTGAATAATTTTTGTCAATTTGAGTAACTGTGTATCTCATAGTCCTTTCCTGATTCTGAGTCTTTGCTTTTCCAACACATAATACGTAATTAAGAAAACGTGTGACAGACTCCGCGCTCTACTCTCTTCACGTCGTTAAAACTACTGTTATGGCTAAACTTATGGTTTCCAACAGAATCAGGTGTCCCAGTATGAACGCATTTGGTGATCGTTGCCATACAATTTATTACAGAAGACCTGTAATGTTTGTACGGCACTAATTTCATGTGCAGGAATAATTGGATTTTTGCAATTTCTGGCGTTATAAATATAAGGCCTTAAAGAATTTAGGGTAATTAAAATGCAAGATTTTCGAATACAATATTGTTCATTGTTGAATAAAAATGACGATATTATTATCGGAAACAATGTCAATGATTGCAATGGCATAATGGCAATGCATTGGGCACTCCACAGAACAGAAAGATATTACCTTTACACATGCTCACATGGGTCACCTCAGCACACCAATAATTATATTTTTGCGTAATGAATTTCGTGAAAAACATTGATTTATTTACAAACTTTAAACGTCAAACAAAATCTTCGTAAACAATCAGTCGTTTTTGTTTTTATTATTTTTTATGATTACGGATTCGATTAATTTACAACATTATCTTTAAAATTCTACGAAATGATTGGAGGAATTGGAGATTGCGTCATACATAAATCATTAAAATAACCCATCGAACAACTGCGTTTTCTATAACATTATATTGGTAGCTTGCGGTTTCTACTAATACACTCTAATCATCTAATAATTGCATACAAGTAAATAACTGAATTTTTCCGTACTTACGCTTATAATGGAAACATGATATTGTAGTGGGTGTGTATATTTTACTCCTTTATTTTAGCCGGTACAATTATGTCGTAGGAAACCAGTCTATGTTGTTGACCTGAATAATTGACATTCAAAAAACTTATAACATTCACACGAGGGTGGTTATTGCTATTGCACAAAGTATACAAAGTAATTCGGAAAAAAATGTCCTGCTTATGTGACTGCCATTCACCCCTCCACAATACTTTATATTTATATTGTAGTTAACAAAGATTGTTTTCGTACTGCATACCGGTCCGAACCTACGAGCTGCGTGTAATACATAGTGCGAACGTTTTCATTATTGAAGTGCGACCTCCAATAATCATTAAAAAATTCGGAATCACTATTTCCTGATGATTCGCCTTTCCGTTTAGCAGCCATTGAAAGTCATACCAAAATGAAATAGGTTCTTAAAAACGGATAGTCAATGAACATCCAGTGGACTCTGTCTGTGAAGCTCTGATGCTTCACGAAAAAGACTCTGCTACGCTGCACTGCTTCTTGCTGCTTGAATCAAACTCTAACGAAATGTGTGGATTGTGCAAGCTCTCCGTTATTTCAGTATCTGACGTCACTGACTCAGTGGAGGAATCCTCATCCTCGTCGTCTTCACTCACTTCATCACACTCCTTAATAGCTGCTGTCAAATCTTCAATTCGCTGCATTGCCAACTTTAGATCGTTCTGAAAAAGTAGGAAGAACCAAAAGTGTCATGACATGTCTCAGAAACGCCATAGATTGATTTAATGTGTTCCCCAAGATTATCTGTAGAATTCAGTATACCTTTAACGTGGATACTTCCAAGTCCGCGCTATCTAATTGTTTCTCTAGCATCACCCTCCTAGCCTGTGCTTCCGTTTCCTTCTGGGTATTACGATTGATTTCTTCCTTACAATCGCGGAGTTGCCTCTCTGCCTTCTTACACTTATCAATAAGAAGGTGCTCCCGTGTTTGTGCAGCTTTTACGTCGTCATGTAGTTTTTCAATGTGTTCTTTCAATCTCGCCACCTGACCCTGTTGTAAAAACAAGATGTGAGGAAGTTGAGGCAATGTAAATATGGGACAAGCTAAAAATAGCACCACGTCAGTGTGTACACATGAGGATACAAAATGCTTTTCCAAATTGTTATTGCTAGAAATACTTCCTCAATGGTGCGTAATGCCATAAAAATACAGCAACGTTTGTATACAAGCACCCACTTGGATTACAAAACAGGTTTAGCACCACTTTTTTAATTTTTTAATTTGTGAGTTACCTCCAAACGGCCTTTTGTTGTTGTCTCTAACTCCATCCGTGTCTCTAATTCTCTTATTTTCATATGGAATCGCTTCTGAATTTGTTGCGAAGCTTGATCCTCTTCCAAAGATTCTAATTTGGCATTTAACTCTGCAATGGTCTCTTTCAGACTTGAATTAACAGCTTCAAGTTCACTTATTTGCATAGACTGTTCCGCTAGTGCATTCTGCTCAAGAGACAGCTGTTCCACACTTGCTTTGTACTTTCTCATTACCTGCAAAACGGATATTATACATATATTCACAAATTGTCGACTTGTAATTTGCACCACGTGCGTTATTATTAATGCGAAAAGAAACATAAAAGATGCGCTATAATATCTTCGACTCACCTCTGAAAGCTGTTCCTCATATTCCTCAAACTGCATTTGCATTTGAGATTTTTCCCGCAGAAGAGCGTTCTTCACATTCTCTGCTTCGTTTCGGTTCTTTGTCATATCTTCCAACTGGGAAAGCGCGTCTGAGAGCTCTTCCTCTAACTGTATAAGATTAGACAATGCATAAAGTTCTTGCTGACATTTCATATTATGTATATTGTAACCCATGAAAGCATCCAGTGGCTCGGCAACATTAATAAACATTTAGTATAATAAAAAATAAAAATTATAAGTTCTAGTACAGGTTATTTTTTTTTACCTTTTGCTTAGCCCTATTCAATCTGGACTTTTGCGATTCCGAATCTTCCAGTTGGTGACGGAGTTGACGAAGCATTCCCTTATTCATGGAATCATTTTTCGATTGCTCAACCATTGTTTGAGCATCCTTCAAAAGAGCTCTGGTTCTCTTTAATTCTCGTTTCAGCCGTGATACGTATTCCTGTGAGACAGATCTTTGAGAAGATAATTCCTCCAAGTCATAGAATTTTCGCTCAAATTCTTGTTTCGCTCGTAAAATAGATGTTCTTTCTTCATGCTCTGCTTCCAGCTGACATTCCAAAGCTAAAGCAAACAACATTAAAAAAAAATTGTTTAAAATATAACTTTACGTCACCACATGTTATTACAGTCTCCCTGTTTGCTGCCGTAGCTAGCTTTAACAGACAGGATAATCGTTAGCAAGTCTGACTTATTCGCCATCCTTTCTTTACCTTTGACTTTTTTGTGGGAGGAGCTTCTAACATCTTCTAACTCGTCTTCACGTTGCTGTATCTCCCTTTTATGTTCCTTTTTCATCTGTTCAAACTGCATTTCTAAACGAAGTTTTGCAGCCTCCAAAGTCTGAACTTGCCCCGCCAAATCATCCAGCTCTTCCTCCTGCGCGAGAACATTGTATCGTAAGATAAATTCGGTGGAAACAAATTAAAAAAACTTATCCCCATATACTTAATACTAATACTCTTACAGTTATTAGTTCTTTACCTGTTCTTTTACTTTCATTTGTAGGTCGGATTTAGCTTTCCTCAGTGCATTTAATTGTTCGTTGCTACCACTGAATCGACTGGAATCCTCAAGTTCTACTTCAAGGCTAGACAGCTTGGAGTCTTTCATCTGAAGGTCCATCTTGACAGACTATAATTTACAAGAGATACATAAAGGAGAATTCAAAAACGTTTGTAATATGCATGAAACATCTGCAACATTTTTATGGCAAAATATGGCACATTCAACAGTATCTGGCACGAGTAGAGCACTAGTAACTATGTGTATTTATAGGAAATGCAACACATCGAATGTGTTTCCGTTACACTACCACATTCATTAAAGTGATAAAATTATACAAAAAACACTTTCTTGTTTGAAATAACTTGCAATGATTCCCCAGAACCACATTTTTCAATAGATCACAATGTAAACTCACTTGTAATTCGTTACTGAGGGTCTCGTTTTGAATTAGAGCAGCTTCCTTTTCGCGGCAACATCTTTCCTTACTGAGACGCTCTTTTTCCAACTGAGTTGTAACAGTAGATAATTCAGTGTCAAACCGCCGTTGTTTTTTCTCCAGTAACGCAGATCTCGAAGTTTCTTCTTGGAGTAAACACCGGACATCAGATAGCTCACTGCTGAGTTTTTGAATGCGTCTTTTCAGCTGTGCTACGACTTGCCTCTGTTCCTCTGCTTCTTCCCATGCATCGCTGCATTTTTTCTCTAATGATTTTTTTAACACCATGATCTGATCCATATGATCTTGCTCACGTTGTTTCAGTCTTTGCTTCTGAATTTCTAGCTCTCTATTTACCCTTTCCCAGCGTTGCCTGCAGGAGCAATACAATTTAAATAAGTCAATCTAAAATTGTTACATCCCAACAGTTTGTGCTACTCAAACTTACTTGTACACAGAGTCTTCGTTGTAGTCATCTGAAGTTGCATCTCCGTTCACTTCAGACATGGAATACGCTAAATCTAGCTCCAATTGGTGTTTCTCTGTTTCAATGGTTTGGCAATGACTTTTTATATGATTTAATTGACTCTCCAATTTAAGCTTTTCGTTGGTCTCAGCGTCCAGTTTCTCCGACGTGATGGCGGAAGTTGTCTGCTCTTCGCTCAGCTCGGCCGTTAATTCGTTAACCTGTTTGCAGAAACGTACATAAATTGTTTGAGCATAAATTCGTGAAAATGGTTTCATACTTGTAATATACTGTTAGCCGGCTTGGTTACAGTATCTTTTAAAACTCAGTTAAAATTTGTAACACTTTTGCGCAACTTCATTAGACACACATTTGACACTCGAACTAATTACATGTAAATAACTGACTCCAATTTGTTCCCATATTTAACATAGTGAAATCACCCGAAAACAATTTATCAATCATGCCATGCTTAGGATGTGAATGTTGTTCAACATGCAACTGCTACCTTAGGTTGAACAATTTTTGTATCTGGTTTCTGTTCACTCTCGTGGTTTGATTCTTGCTCTAAACCAAAGCTTTCAATTTCAGAGCAGTCCCACACCTGATCCCTTGAATCTTTAAGTAGATCTAGCTCAGATTCGTCTGCTTCATCGAATGGATTAGCCCCATCGAGTAATGACATCGTTTCCGAATGTTGTAAAACAAAAGACGAATCGACGTCTTCCATTGTTGCAACACTACTTGAATGGCTTAATGTAAAGCCACGAATTGCGATCGATGTCTTCACCTTGTCCCGAGCTTTTGAGTAATGTTTCTTCCCTGTCATTTGACTCCATTGTTGCTCAATGTGGTCGGATCTCTTAAGGAAATCTTGAATTTGAACTGTAAGCCTCGCAGAATCTGTCTGAGGATCCTTGTGTGCAGGACTTGGTTCATATTTTGTTCGAAATGTCGTTTTTGAAATCCCAGGGGGAAGGATTGAGAATCCAGCTCTGATTACTACTCCGTCTTTGGGATATTGGGGCGGGAGCTTTTTGTTACGTAACGATGATAAATTTGTCGAATTTCTATTTGTTCCGTAATTAGAAGATAATGAATCTCTTGCGTGAGATCTAACTGAAGGTAGCTGGGATTTCCAATTACCACTAGAAAGACTTACAGAGGAAGGGTGGCGACTTGACTGTGTAGGACTTGCAGGGCTGCGGGTAAACATAGGATCCACTCCACGAAAATAGGACATTCTGACGTTGAATTACAAGCTCCAAACTTTTTCTGGGTACCAATGTTAACAATAAAAAAAACCCACAGAAACGAATAATGGGGAGTTTTGTAGCCCTAATTTCACTGGAAAAGGTGCTGCATTATACCGTCAGGTACAATGCTAAGCTAATAATATTAAATCATGCTGTGCAGAATATTAACTACAGACCAATGTAACAACGCAA
This sequence comes from Disparrhopalites patrizii, assembly GCA_034698585.1. Lineage (NCBI taxonomy): Eukaryota > Metazoa > Arthropoda > Collembola > Symphypleona > Sminthuridae > Disparrhopalites > Disparrhopalites patrizii. The sequence goes on along the minus strand of JAQGBT010000643.1, from coordinate 24,649 downwards.
ATTCGGGAAAACCGTCCTGCAGAGATCCTGCATGGAACCAGCGACGATTTGGGGTGGAAAACTACTACTAACTGTTTTTCCCCTGCCCTGATGACGACTAGACTATTTTGCCCACTTCCTTGTTCTTCCACCTAATTTTAGTGTCTTGAGCCAGAAAAGACGGAAGGGAAAGTAGCAGAATTAAAGCCTGCGGACTACGCAACACGTACAGTGAATAGTTTAATCTAGATGTGTCAACTTTGGCTTCAAGCCAACGAGCTCATCCTTCACTCAAGCTCAACATAATATGCAGAGTGTTTTACTCCTCTTTCGTTTGCCAAATAGAATTTCACCTATATTTCATTTCAACATTCAATCCACGATTTCAGTAAAAAAGCGTGATGCGCGCATCCCTTACTTTAAAGCTTGCGTAATCAACATCGACCTATGACTGAGTTCATATTTGCGCTTATGCTAGGATGGATGTGTGTACAGTCGCACTGCCCCTGTCACGCCTCCACTGACAATCTGACATTAGTGTGACGTAAATAAATACTGAATGTAACAAAAAAATACCTTGATTTCCAATTTTTCGTTTTCAATTTTCAATCTGTTTCTGTCAGCCTCAACCTTTTCCATACGTATTTTAAGGGAAGCCAACTCATCCTGTTACAAAACAAAGTAATAATTAATGCAGATTTTTAGTATAGATTTATAGCCAGTTACATTTATGGCAAACATACCGCGGAATCCACAACAGATTATAAGACTTACCAGAGCACCCTGCAGTTTTTCATGAGAGCTTTGCACTTTCAAAAGCGGGGCAATTTGCTGGTACAGTTTCCACCAAGACCAATTTCTGACAGCCAACAATTTGCGCACATTTTTTTGAACACAACGAATAGCAATATCTTTGACCTTTAACTTTTCTAATTGCCGTCTAGATATAAATCCTCGGCAGAAGGATTGGAGGGCCATGATTTTCGACTCCAATTTATCGTCACGCTTTTGTTCCAGCTCTTCAATTAGCCATTGTTTCACAAAGACCTAAATGAAGGCGGTATTTAAACTTCAAATATCCATGTACCTATAACGTATTTAGATTTACAGCGTCAATAATGCAATATAGAATAATCACCATCGTGTTTCCTAATTGATACGAATTTGATGGCACATCTTGCTTGTTGAAAATGTCTATAACGCGTTCCCGGATACCCAAGCCTTCATCAGCTAACCCAGGACTTCCCAAGCATTTAAATTTCCGCACAAATTCTTGTTGTAATATATATCTTGGGTATCCTCCTTTGAAAAATCGTATTGTATCCGGCAGAAAGACAGCACGAATCTATATTCAAAAACAATAGACGAAGAATGAGAAGTTATTTTCACTAGAACATCCTACCAGTAGAGAGACTATCAAAAACGGGAATGATGGTATATCTTAAATATATAGATATAGGTGCATATATATGTATATATTAATATGCATATATAATATATCGATATAGGTGCATGTGCATTATTTATATTTACCTGATTCCGTAAGTTAGCCATGTCAAGGTCCTGACTGGATGCAGAGTCAGAAGGATTCAAGCAATGCAGCAATTGGACTTGAGTCCGTTCAAGTATTTCTATGAGGTAATCCTGTTGCAACGAACATAAATTAATTGTAACCTGTGCATGATACCTGGGGGAACTCTAGCTTTAACCATGTGTACAACTTACTGCTTGAATTTTAATGTTAAGGGAAGCATTTTTCTTTTTCCATGTAGTAGCATAATTTCTTCGTATACTGGAAGCTCTTCGTAAACTTATTTCCGACGCATTTGAACTCATACACAAGCCAATGATTGGGCTACTGGACTTAAGAAACATACAGTTGATGTTATCTCTGCAAAAATAAAACACGAACAAATATATTTATGGATTCAAAAACTACAAAAAGTTAGCCACTTTGTGTACGGCTGTTAAAATAGAATGCAATGGAATTAACTTACTTTTGTGACTCCTGTAGCAAAAGGTTAGTGAATTTTGAGGCAGATACAATATCTGCATGGTTCAGAACTTTCTTCACGTCATACTCTACAATTCGAGTTCCATTGGAATGACAAAGAGAAAGGGATGTATTTCGGAAATCAACCCAGTAAAGATTGCGATATTCGTTTTCACCGAAAAATTCTGATTCAAATTTCTCTAGAAATCTCGCAGGTTCTTTTGCTTCATCAATTAAGAATAAAAGACCTTTGCTTTTCTTTTGCGGAGCACCACTCGTTGAATTTGGCGGAAATGAATCGAATAGCGGTAAAACATCATAATAACTAGTCAACTCCGACCCATCTTTTAAATGACCATTCGGAACTGTAAGGACATCTTTTCCAGTTGGCGATGTAGGCGTTGTAACTGTGTCCGTTTCCAGGCCTTCAGACTTGTATATTTTAGTCAGCCGATCAAAATTAATGTCTTTTAGTAGTCTTCCTAACCTTTCATTGATATAATTCGCCGCAAGATCTCCAAATCTGTTGAACATACAAATGTTAAGTTACATTAATTGGTAATTCTTACTCTCTTCAACGGTTCATCCCACTGGATGAACAGCATCACCATTTAGAATGCACGCTTACGTAATTATAAATTAACGAACTGTCAAAAATCGTTTACAATCACACTAAGGATCAGACGTGTTAAATACAATATAAAAAACAATACATTTCATCCTACAGGATATCGTTGGAAAAGCAAGTAAGGAGGTAAGCGACAGTTTTATATATACATTCTGCACCTGCTGTGGTCCGCAATGAGTATAAAGCGTACCTAAACGTATGCCTATTTTGTTCCTACAAAGAAGTGAATTTCAGAAAAAATGTACGAAAAAAACAGAAAGGTATGTGCAGGCGACACAGAAAGGCCAAAGCTGAAATTCCACCCACAGAAATTTAAAAGCGCAAAAAGAATAACTACAGTCGTACATGTGTATCCGTCCTGTGCAATAAACATACATCATGCACATCCTAATTCAGACATCAAATGAAAGCTAAAAGAATTATTTTAAAAAAGGTATGGCCAGACGTACCTCCCAGGTGTTGCGGTGGAATGTCCTATTTGGACGACGTTGATACTTAAACACTGGATATTACGAAAACCCACACTATTATTCTTGTTGACTGTTGTAAAAACAGAATTAATGCTCTCAAAGAACAGTCCGACAGCAAACCCCATGACGTTCCTTAATCGGGCTAATTCCGTGTCTTCTGACACTAAACTTTTCTCAACTCTTTCCATGGGGAGACCCAAGAGAGCACAAGCATTTTTAAAGTGTCTTTCTCCTCCTTCCACAATTTTACCAATTCCACTTGATTCTTTGCTAACACTCAGGGCATTCGAAAGCGTACCGACGACATGTCCTAAATGATACACTGCACCAAACACAGACCATACGGATTTTGTAAAAGTTTCCCCTAAACCTAACAACAGCATTGCTTGAGAGATTCTTCCGATGCACTGTAGATTTTCCTCAATATTGGAAGATTTGGATATGTCGGAAGTGAAAAAAGACGCCGAATGTTTGACTTGATTCCCCGTGTCGGCCTCTTCGAGCAACAAATCCTTTCTTAATTGCTTCAAATAAGGATAAGGACCTAGCACATCAATCGCACATACTGACAGGTCGTGGAGGGCTTGAAGAACGTTGAAATACGGCCCATCGTACATTCGTTCCATATCAAGCATAAAAATCTGTTCAAAACAATTTATAAATACATAGATACATACAAAATCACCAAAATTTGCATTGAAAATGAAGCTATAATAATAACATTCGCAGTAATGAAAATGGTTGTTAAACTACCTTCACACAACTAACTACAACCTATTCGCATACATTTGTTCCACACAAGTGCATTCATACACGACAAAAATATTATTTCCATAGCTGATCTATACTTTAGGTTCACGTTACCCCTAAGTGGTGTTATTGTTGTCCCTTAATGGTTACAAAGGCCTACATAAAATAATACTCACCCCTTCATGGCTGAGATAAAAGCAGCTCGATAAATTGAAATGAATAAACCCACAAAAGTCTATGAAGATATTCCTTAAGCATTTTTTGGGGGGACAAGAGCCTTGAGCCTTGCACTCGTCCCACGCTTTGTTTATATATTCATTGTGCATTTATAGGCCTCAGTCATTTACAATCCCAAAGTGTCTCTTAGGATGGTGTTGTAGGGGCACATTGCTTTTTGCTGCTGCATGAAACCATCATCATAAATAAACTGTTATCATTTTCAGTAAATGGTGAAAACTAAAAAGTCCATGTCCAAATGTCCATCCGCGACACATAGATACACAGAGACGTACATACTTTCGAGGCCGTTTCCCGAAAAAGTAATTCCCTTAGTTTTTCCTAATCGACAAAATCTATCTGCTCTAGAATCGTATTTAAAGGACAAATATAATAAACAGATGCAAATACGACAGCGTCCAACTGTATTATTTCGACTTCCAATAATGTAAGAAAATAACTAACTGCATTCATCTGTGACCGTACAATGTAGCGGGGAGTTTGGTAGTGGTAACTTGGTAATTGGTAACCCCAAGAACAATACACACTGGGAGTAAAAATTCAAGTGAAAAGGAAGATCTCCCCACGCATGCAGAAAAAAATATCAGAAGTAACCAATCAAAGACACACAATCAGTCACGATGTAAAATAACAATGCCCACTGAATGACTCCTTTTTTGTCTTCACTTGTCACATCTGATCGAATCCTATTTCATGTTATTATGTAAGACGTAGGCCCATGTTTTTCAATGAATTTTATATTTAACCATGAGTGATTGTATGAGAGTCTGAGAAAATCTATCTTCGACAATATAATTCACATCTCAACGGCTGTGTAACATTTTCTATGTAATTGTCACATGAACCACTCAATCAAAGCAGCGTCTCATTATAAATGCACAACCTCCCTTTGATAACAAGGTAAGCCTACGTACGCAATAACTGTACTCGTACTCACACATTGCTATCCTGCCATGCTTACATCTCAAACAAACAAAAATTAAAAATTCCACAGACCCACATTTCGTTCAAGGCAGGAGAGCACTAACAAAACCATAATAATCCATGCTGTCATAAATGTCAAATGCTGAAATAGGAGTTTACTAATTCTGTATGCCTATATACCTTTACTATCTACTACTGTGTACAGAATTTAATTTCGTTACAGTGTGTTAAACGCATAAATAAAAAAAATAAAACCTTCTTGAATGGAAATATATTCGTGTGGCCTGAAGGAGTTGAAATCGCGGAAAATAAGTATATATGTATATGTATATACACATACGTTATGCAGAAAAAACAATTTGACAAAACCCACCTGGGCATTTATGCCTACAAGCCGACCTCCCAAATCGAATTCGAGATTGTACAATTTGGTTCCCTTCACATGACTACTTTCGGAAGAACAGAAGAAATGAATGAGGTCGTCAAGGGCTTGAATACGGTCCCAAAATGTCCCCGTTGGATTGTTTGTATTAGGATTCGGTACATTGGAATATTTTGAATCCAAATGAGGTCCTTTGCCCTCCGATAAAAACCTGAGAATCTCACGAACACACTCACGCTTTGTTTCATTTCCTGCATCTCCATGAACAATGACGGACTGATTCCTCTTACTGGTCACCAAAGAACGGTAGGATTGCAGGGCGAGGGCATACAAATTGGGATGAAGCTTAGACGACGAAAACGGTTGAACCACTTGCTTTAAAAACTTGTAATTCTCCGAATCTAATTTAGCGTTTCGAGTGAGGTACAAAATATTACGATACGTTGACAATGTGAATGGCAATGCGGAATGAAATCGGTTTCTTAGAATGTGAAGAATGGAGGACTCATTGATTAAATTTAAATTCCAGAGCTGTGAAATGTTGTCCAGAGACTCCGGGTTTGTCTGTAAATAGAAAATTGGCAATTAATTTTAATTCATGCACACATAAGTTAATTTTTCACCTAATTGCACACTAAAAGCAGTACAATGGGTAGGAAAGGAAAAATTCAAATTTCTACTTTAGTCACACACACACGATTCATATATCTTGAATCTTAATCTACATTAGTTTTGACCATTTGATTCTCTATCAACATATAACTCGTAACGTAAACGAGATCAATTTAGGGCCGATTTATTCACTTTTGGCATGCGAACATACAACATACATACGTGGAATGCGTATTGCGTATTGTTCGCTCAATCTCACCTACGTCTTTGTTCTTTTGCACGTTTAGAAAAAAAGGATCAATGGCAACTGTAAACTGTAACCTTACTCTTCAGTGTAATCTTTGAACGAGAGGGGAAGAAAGCGACCAGGCATTTATCATGGCAATAAAGCCACCAAAAGGGTCAGCGGTCAAGTTCTATATGGTTGGCAAAAACTGACTACAAATATTATTGAGACTTAATACGTATGTAAATATTTATATATCTTCAAGTAACCCCGTTATAGTGTTTGTGCAAAGGGTAGTGAGTCTAGTGAGGAAGGCAAAACCCCCTAAAAAAGATAACAAAAACGTGAACAGAAAAGAGGTCTGTAGGAACATGTCAAACAGATTATAAAAAATAGCATTTCAAGAACGTGAGTGTTGGAAAAGTTAACCTTTGCTTTAGAAAACAATAGCAAGGCAAAATAATATCTCTCCCAAAACACATACCTATGTATAGATAATAGATACATATCCCGGCAAAACCTCTAATCTCTTTCTGCATTTTCTAACCGTATTTCCGGGTGATGCAATGACTATAGGTGAGTGAAAAGCTAATAAAAACACAATGTGAGAGTGAAAAATTAACAAGAGAGTAAGAGACGATGGGAGAGTGAAAACCTAATAGTAACGACGAGAGAGCTAGAAAATGAAAGAGATGCTAAGAGAATCAAAAAAGAGATGGCAGGAAAGTGAAAAAAGGAAAGAGACGACGAGAGAGTAGGAAAATAATAAAGGGAAGAATGGAGAGTAGAAAAGAAAACGACGATAGGCAAGAAGGTTGGGTTGTAATTTCGGTACCTCCTGAGGTACCTAGAATGTCTGTGGGTTATTAGAGGACTTTAGCAAGCCCTCCGCTAAACGCAAACGTAAACACTAAATTCAAATTCGGAGGCGACGCTACGCGCGCCGCCGGTTATTCCAGCACCGTTTGTGTTCACGTATACTTGATTTTACGTAAAAGCAAACACTAAAATCCGTTTTTAGTGTTTGATTTAGCGTTCAAAATTAAAGTTTCACTTAGTGTTTGTGTTTGCGGGCGGGTGCTGAAGTCCTCTATTAAGTCAAATTTAGTACCTTGCATTGTTATATTCCTACTAGAATAGTTAATATTATCCAGCGCGTTGTCTAATTATGTTTAGTAATTTCGGAATCTAGTTACTCGGCGCGTTGTTATATGTATTCTTACTAAACTCGTAGTTACTTTAACTTTAGGAATCTACGAAAAAACTGAATTTAACAACACGCCCCTTGTGTCCGAAACTTCGGAAGAAACGTTCTAAGGTAAATTGTAAATTTAGATGCTTATGGAATGAAATTAAATGAGATCCCACAAACCTACTTCTACTGTACCTACTCTACACGACGGTATACGTTTTAAATAGTTGAGTTAACAACTATTGGGCCGAGATTCCAATTTTCATAATAGCGTTTGATACTCTAGCAAAGATTAATTTGTTAGAAAAGTCAATTCCGCCTCATGTCATTAAATCCCCGTCATCATGGCGGTACGGTGATTACATCCACAAATCATTCTACTCATTACGGACTATAGGAATGGCTCAAAAACGGAAATGAAAATAATTTTGTGGGAACCGCCTGACTATATTTACACGTAGATTCACGTATGTATGTCTATGCTCATACATAATGCGTATTATGTACAAAATAATACATCAAAAGTCAAAAATATTTTTATTCTTGAACAAATTTCTACACCGTCTTCGACTTTTAGCGTGTGGTCACTAAACTGTTAGTATATGCAAAAAAAAGTAGAGCTTTAGTGAATATATAAAACTCAATAATAATATCCCACCAAACCTTTAACGTGCGTATTCAATCCCAGGAAAAATTATTCTCAAATAATTACCACCTTAAAAATAATAAAGGAGTTGCAAACAAAGGGTTATGGCAAAACCTAGTTGAAGGTGGGTCTCATCCATTAGTATTTGTTAACAAGTAAAAGACAATTTACGACATGGTCACTATGGTCATAATTACTATTAAGCATCACCGCACTATTTCTTTCTATATCCTTTCTACATACATAAATAATAATAATAACGACAACGACTGTACATTCATTCTTCCCTTCAATACTGAAGTCACAATGGGAACTCGAAAGGTAGAAAAAAACATGGTAAAGAGAATGTTAAACATGGGCCATTATAGATAAATGAATTTATTGTTCCCTCGAACACACAAACAGGGCAAAAATGTGCGTATGTAAAAAAGAAAAAACAATAATCATTTCCACACAGCCCATACAGTATTTAATTAAGATACCGTTAAAAATGAGAACTTCCAAAGTGCATCCTCAAATATAGAAAGTGCATCAGTAAAGAAACGTATAATGAAAAAAAAAATTACGCAAAGACATCTACTGCTAGGGGCTAAAAAGTCGTAAGTACACTCCGCACATTTTCACTGTTTACAGTTTTTCGTGGTATTTTTAATATAAATACATTGCGTATATGAAAATACATACATATATGTAAACTCTGGTGCAATCGTGATGATGAAAAAGAGACCGAACCATTGTAAAGTATTAGTGTAGTAGCACAGAACGCAAACTATTTTATACATAGGTATACATACTGCATACATGACCCAAAACAGGACGTGTGTGAATGGTTTACCTAAATGCTTCCAATATACGTTTTTGCACGAGCGTGAAGCCTACACAAATTGTTGAAAGATATGGAAAAACAGTTTTTAATAAAAATAAAAAAATCTGCCTCAGTAATGAATGATATAAGTATTTTACAATTTCACATGTTCTGGCTTACCAGGAGCGCAGATAAGAAGCCACTGTAATTATTGTAATAAATATTGTTCCCCACCCTCTGCCAGAGACACATAGGAGGGTTTTTCTGCTGCACGCTGAAAAACACTACTAGTATAATATGTCAAAGTTTTAGTGGGGTAACTATTAACTATACATATACATACACCAGGGCTTAAGTATGATGTCAAAAGTCAAAATGCTCAAAAACTCAAATAAAGCCGTAAGGAATTTCCTCGGAATGTACAAAAATCTAACCACACCATTTACTTGATACTTGATACCTATTACGAGAAGAAACTGGTTTCACCAAATCTAGACAGTTGTACGTGAAACGAGAGAAAAGCAGGGATGCACTCCAACCACTATTTCTACGATACAACAACAGCCGCTTTTTTTTTATAACTACTTACATCTTCTCCCTACGCCTTCCGTGTAGTAGTGGTACGGCAAAAAGGAATTGTGAGGGTAGCGTCAGAAAGCACGTAAGCACCAAATGAATAGATCAAAAAAAGAAGAGGTCACATACATTTTCGATGTCATCTTCGTCAACTTCATAAATCTGACCAGTATCCAGTTTAACTTTGCATTTGCCCGTATCTTCTACTTTCTCCAGAACGTGGCCACTCACAAACCCGTTCTTGTGAACAATCCACACCCCTCTACGACTAGTTGTTCCATCCGTCTTGTCTTCTTCCTGTCAACAGTTCAAAAAAATCGAAACCAAAATATAGACTTAGTTCTTACACGGGTAACACATTTACATACACAAACACACATGTTTTCCGTATTACAAAGATGAGACAATGACATGTATACAACCACCGGTATGTGTGTGCCCGAGTAAAAATGTTTTTTTTTCTTCACTGGAGTTTCCCTTACACTTTGAACAACACATAATTTTATACAGAACGTTTATGAAGACGTGTTTACGCATACATAATTATTGACTGGTGCACCATTATTATTAATGTTCGTCGGTTTCATGTTTTTTCTTTTCATATAAAGACAAAACATCTTTGTCGTGCACATTTTGCCGGCAACAAAGCTGTTTAACTTCTAGAATGTGGTATAAACAATGTATTTTACATTTTACAGAAAAGGCATACGCTGGACCACAAAATTAAGCACAGTACAACCATATGTAATCTCATATTCCTATATCCTAAGCACAAAGTCTGGTACTTGTCACTATTCTAATCTTTGTCCTACAAAAAAAACCTGAACAAGCAAAACAATATTTGTGTGTGATTGTCAACCTGCAAGTCTTTAAAGCCTAAGAAATCTTTTTCGGGGAAAAAATGTGTGATTTTAATACGTGTGTAGTGTGTACATAATGTGTACTATATTATTATCCCTTTTGTGTGCTTTCATTCGAATAGAGATCAGTATTCTAAATTTGTTCGTAGACCCGTCAGTATGTCACCGTTGAAAAATGAAACTGGGTGACTAGATGAGGGAATGAAACAACAGGTGATAACAATAACAAGATGCTGTACCGTCGATAGAAATTAACATCACTTCCACATCATCACCAAGCAGTTGTCAGTAACAATAAAAACCAGAATTATTTTAAACGCCCAAGATATTTTTCCGGAGTAACAATGTCCAAAACATTGTTACAGTGACGCTTAGAGGCTCCACCGACGTGCCTCATGACAAATGCGTGATACAGCACACTCAAACACTGATTGGAATTATGGGATTTTACAAATTTATACCTAGGAAACCAATAACATGGAACTGGTCGTTCAGTTAATTAATACATAAGACCACACGCAATAGCATGTGGACAGTTTCCAAAAAAAAAAAAAAAAACTGGGGATTTAAAAACCGTGTTTTGAATTTCTGAGCAGGACGTGACTTATTACATACATCCCATCATGCCCGTCGACGGACCTCAAGGGGGGCCCGTCGACACGTGCATACGATGATACGCAAGAATCTTGCAGTCAAATCAGTGAACTTTTGTAATAACATAAAAGCACAGTTTATACCTTACTGACGAAAAAATTTGTTTGAAAGCCACCCATTTTTCCTCTTTTAATAATTTCATCAATACCCTTATCATGCCCTTTTCCCTTCCCTGGGATCGTGGGTTGGTTCAAACGTTTACCTCTTGTCATATTGAACAGCTTTTTTATGCTCACAGCTCAAGTAGTATGTATGGCGCGCAGTCGGACATATTAGTCCAAAAAAACATACAGTAGAGATAAAGTAAGATCTCTTATTACTAAAAGGTGAACCAAAACTTCCACCCTCCCGCCCAGCGACTCCTTATCCCAAACTTGACCAAGATGTACATTTATGTGGGCTACACGATAGCCAATGTTTAAAATCCTTGTTGCTCTTTAAGTCGATTCCAGTAACCTTTGCTCCAGTCTTGTTCATCGTTACTATACAAGTACACAGGTACAGCTTCAAGATCATAATCAATGTGGTCCGCACTTGTTCAGAAACCGTTTCTCTGCTCATCATTATTTTATTGTAAAGGGGAAAAGCATCCTCGGCCACAATCAAACAGTACCAGATTTTTCCAAGTTATTTATTTATTCATTCACAGTGGCAAAGATTTTACGAGGATGTAGGAGGAAACCTTAAAGTTAAGACTGCATCATCCCAAACATGTCGTACACGAGACGTTCCTTCAGCCATAGATGCACTTATGAATCTACTCATGGAAAGTGACTACGCATTTGAATTTTTTCTTCTGATTGTATTTGGTATTTGCCATTGAAACGTCTATGGTAATGCGGAAAAATGCTTTGTGACTTTGTGAGTACTGTCATACAATGTATTCGTTTGATTATTGGATTACAAATTTTCAAGCAAAAAAAAACTAAGGCGTTATATTCTAACAAAGGCGGCATATTCTGTTTTACATTTTGTCTATACATAAATACAAATATGTAATAGGTATGTAACACCCCAGGGAAAAAATTCGCTTGTAGCCCCAGGATTCCTAGGTTTCTAATAAAATGAACACATTTATTCCAAGGAAGTGTGAAACTGGCTATAACGACACTGATGTTTCTTAGCACAAAAGCTTACTAACTCCCTTAATGTGAGTGCGGTGCGAGTTGGTCAGTTTTCATAACAAGAATAAATCACATGGTCTGGTTTGCTTTTAGCTTCGCCGCGAGCTGGTCACAAGCAAAACAGATAAGCATCGATAACTATACGTATGTATTTGTACTTATGTATACGCGGGCTAGAGGATTAATCCTTTTCTCTAAATTTTGGAACCATTATTGTTTACCGTTGAAAAAAATTCAGTTCGTAGCAAAGCTGCAGTGGATTACACATAATGTGTATGCATGGACCACTCAAACCCGACTAAAATGGTTTTTATGTATTTCTTATGTTCTGCTTCAATGCAATGCACGACATGAATGCTTCCCCCTGTACATTTATAAAAGAAAAATGCGTTCAGAACCTCCTGTGTGAAAGTACTACTTCACATGTGTAAGTCCCTTGAATATTTTTTTTGCCAGGGCGTGTGCCTGCATTGTAACTCATAATTATAATCCCACACACTACAATTATAGTAACTTTTCTTGAGTGGTAAGTGCAAAGGTGTCAACTGTACAACACGTCCACAGGGGCTAAAACATAAAACTAGAGAATTCGTACGATAATATTTCTTTTTTTTTGTCGCTACATTACTACTATTATTACTATATTCAATTTATATTTATTCCCCACAACTCGCCATCTTCAACAATGTTTCGTCTCTCGACTCTTTATCATCACAATGATGATAATAATTGTTGCATTCTGCATACGATCGCTGCTAATGGTCACGACCCAACAATTTGGGTTTTTTTCAACCGCCGCCAGCTCAACTTCCTATTATTATTATTAATTCACAAGCACATCCATGAGCCAATGGATGAATTTGACTGCGGAGATTTTCAACGCTACATACATTGCACCAAACCTGTAATAATATGCAGATACTTGCGAGAATGAGAAATGAGAACTCAGGACCAAGAAGGAAATTTTGAACTTTAACCGGGCAAACTCACCACGGAGTTATTATATTCCTTATAATAAAAACCCAAAATCATAAAATAACAACGTGAAGTCATGATAAACTACTAGTGCTCTTTAACTTTCAAAAAAAAATTCCCTGGAAAAGCTATCACTCTTTTACAAGCATAAATTTAAGGCATCAATATTTACACACCAACATAAGTATGCCCAAGAATTGTATGGATAAAAAAAGGAATAGCTTTTTAGTACATAAAATTCATGTGGAATTCCAGAAGAAAAGGCTGAATACTTGGCCACGACACTTTTCGTCAGATGTTTATGCAAGCGGTCGTGCGGGGAATCCGGGTTAAAAAAACTTCGATTCACCCGCTGAATCTTGTGAACACCGTGAGCATGTGAGTCTCCTTTGCAGTAGCGATGATGAAAATTCCTGTCTTTCGTACCATTTTTTTCTGACTGTCTCAGAGTCGATTCGAAAGACATGTTTCAAGCAAAGTTTTTTTCACTCAAGCACACGGGTATACAAACGATAAAAAGGAGGACTTGCTTTTATCGTTTAAACGTTACTCGGCACAAGTACAACTGATGTCAGATAGAATTCCCACACCATCATCCCGAAATTCCCAGGTGCTCACAGCCAATAACTCCGGAAAACTCGGTACAAACGGTATTTAATCAGAAAAATTCATTTGGAGAACATTTCCAGATACTTTTCGATGAATGAATCACACTATCGCCCCGGAAGAACACAGAAGAACAGCACGTGAAAAGCTACATGTGATAAACACACTTTTCCGAAAAACAAAACATTTGGCTACATTTTTTGGCGGAGTTCCTACACTGCATTTTATAATGGTGCAGAAGAATCCAACAAGGGGTGAAGTGTTGTCAATTCTCTCCCCAACCACACAGCCACTCATTCACAACATGGAAACACTCAACGAATCCAGGCAACAGACAGATAAATTAGCTCATGAAATAAACCATCACCAACACCATGGCCAAAGGAAAGGATTCAAATTTAAGAATCTCCAAACTCTCAAATATCTCAAAGTAATACACGCTACTTTGTTTCGTGAGGCACAACAAAAAATCAGCAAAATCACTGACAGAAAAGGTTTTCTTCTGATCCGCACTGTATAGTGAAGGGAACACGTGGAAAAAAGGGGATTCTCTGAGAAAGTTGTTAAAGTGTCCAATTTTTTTCTCCTCTCTTGTGATATCTTTGGGAATGTATCGAATGACACGTGAAGGGATATGATTACGCAAACTTACAATAATTATATGTAAGGTCACAAGATTTTCTCCGTAACGTTGTCCGTAAAAATCATATTGTGAAAGTTGTAAATACAAAAATGTATACACGTATATGAAAATGTATGTGGATGAGGGAGAAAAAAATTATGATTTCAGATGATCAAAGACCAATAAAAAAGAATGAGACGAAGATGAAGAAACAGAAGAGGAGGCAAACGAAGAATGCATGCTGACGCTGTGCTTGTTATTCTCTCGTGCTCGGGCACTGACTGACTGACTGAAAGGAGGGGAGGAATATGTAATCTCGCGTAACCCCATCGACTTCTCACGATCGACTTACTTACCCTAGGTGCTTGCTTGCTTCATACACGCACTTATCACCCTCTCACAAGATAGACTGTACAGTACAATATACAAGACTTTCAAGAGTGAACAAGAGATGCACGCTCTTTTACCAAATGGGACTCCAAACTCCACACACAGCATCTGTCCAATAAGCAACCTGGCATACCTTCACAATGCAGTATATTGGATACCTAAGGTGCAGTCGTATAGTATAAATTCACGCACAAAAATCAAGGATTATAATTCCTGCAAAATGTTCCACAAAATCATTATGTTCGTGTAACAATTTACGAAAAAAAAAATTATCATCATTCAAGGGGAAAAATTGAAATCTCCCCTTGAAAAAACAAGGTGTACACATGTACACGACAAGACACGTAGTACAACACTACCATTTGTACATGTACTATTATTGTTATGTTTATGAAATCACGTGCTGTTTTCATATGTTGTTCTTGTACTTTTTTTTTTAATATTTACAACATACAGGTGAAAAACTCCTTGTTACAAATTACTGTCAATTCCCAGACTTGCACTAAAAATATTAGAAGAGCATCTCTTGGAAAAAAATAAAACATTATTATATTTACTTACTCATAAGTTCTCTCTTTGTGGGATATCTAGTACATGCCCACAACCGTTAAAAACATAATTTTTTGTCAAATACACTGAAAAAGTGAAGGGGTCTTTAGGCATATATTACGTAATGTCTGTCATTATAATCATATACATATGAGTAATACATAGGGTAGGGCGGCTTAAAAGGATGAAAAGGGACTATTTTATCGCCCAAAAAATGCTAAAGCGATTCAAGTTGTTGTTTCTTTACTCCATACACACTGGTAGAAACCTTAATTAGTAATAATTGTGGACAAAAAATGCGTAACTAAACTGTAGAGCCATCTGGAACAAACAAAGTAAAAAAAAAACATTGGGGATATTCCCTAACATATTTGAAACTTTCAAATGCACAAAAAATTATTGCCACAATGGAAAACGAGGGAAAAAATTATACAGCAGACTTTTAAATCTTGGTGGTAGTTATTTAGTATAAAGAGAAACAGACACACCCACAACTTGTGTGAATGCCTAAAAGTACAGACGGAGAGGAAAAGAGAGAGAAAGAAAGAAAAAGATGAACTGAAAATTAAGTAGAATGAATTTCTCCAATGAAGACCTGTCCGTCTTTATTATGTAGATGAGGGTGAAAAAAAGAAAACTCGTGAAACCAAGTTACTTAAAACCTTTAAAAGTAGAAACTCTTTTTTCCATTGATTTTTTTCTTGTAACAGTTTGCCGACCGTTACTGTCGGCATCCTAAGAGGAGCCGAAAACAAACCTGGCACTAAGCGATACTCGAATGACAGCGTTTTAAAACAACTCTTGTCATAAGTCCGTACTATTATTACTTCATGCCTGTAGCGTGAAGTTTTTTTTCTAGCACTTCCAATAACGCTTTTGAAAAATAACTGATAAAGTAAACAAGAACGAAAACAAAATCTTAGGACCTTTTAATTGGGTAAAATGCTTCTCAGGCAAAAGACTGACCAAACACACAATACATACGCTTTAAGGCAGGGCCATTAAAAAACAAGTATGATTCTTCGCAAAAAAATTAACTTAAGTAAACTTGGAGATGTGGAAATCATACTCAGGCCTAAACTTATACTTGCACAGTACACAAGAATTGAAGCAAGTGACTTTTTAGCGGTAAGTGGGTAAATAT
Organism: Disparrhopalites patrizii; assembly: GCA_034698585.1. NCBI lineage: Eukaryota > Metazoa > Arthropoda > Collembola > Symphypleona > Sminthuridae > Disparrhopalites > Disparrhopalites patrizii. Next base: position 8,305 of record JAQGBT010000643.1, on the reverse strand, counting down.
GTGCGCAGGTACTAGGTACTTACAGTACTTATAATAATATTGTAGCAAAACAAGATGCAGTTGTTTTGGTCCATGTAAGAAAATTTACTTATTTGCTCTTCATGTAAATAATTGTACGAATAGATGAATATGGGTAAGTAGGTGTTATGTTATTTTGTGTCAACATTCCTCTTCTTCTTTCCTTTTCTACAAGACCTTTGAACACACTCAGACGAGAGATAATTTTTTGGTAATGTACGCACATTTAATTGAGTGAAGTGTGTGTGTATCAGTAAAAATTATATGATAATAAGACCTGGCCACACAATTAAAAAACAGAAAGAATACATTTCTGTCAATTAACGTGCTTTTTTTTCTATGCTAGATCTACAAGATCCGTTTCATGAAAAGTCGATAATTAAGTCCAGTTAAATTTAAGAACCCTTTGTTACTTAGACATCCACTTAAAGTATCCATTCAAGTTATTCCTATTCTAATAACTATTCCAAGTTTTAATTTCTTCACATCTACATACAATTATGATACACAAGAAATCAGAAAAAGAAAATGCTACACGACCGCCCTGGGAAAGCTGCGACGATGAAATTAAACACCGTTCTAAGTCCAACCAGAGAGATTAGCCATAAGAAACAAAATACAATAGACAGGACATACATAATACATATACATACACACTACACACACATATGCGGATATTTGATTATTCGGTGGCATATCAACCTTAATACCTGTACTATCAGGAATTATTCCTATGGATTGTGGTAATAGAAGGACAGAAAAAAGATGTGTAGGTTTTTCTGAATAAGTACATACAGTATACATACAAGCGACTGACTGAATAGAATGAAATGGTAATGTTAAAATAAGTATACCTATTTTCTTTGACAATAGAGAAGTATTTGTATAAGTGCACATTCCTTATGTGAGGGAGATGGACAGGCTAAAATAAACAGATACAACCAATCATGTAGAAAAAGAAAGTGTATGCACACATAAAGTTGCGTAGAAACGTCATGTGGAATAAAGAAATGTAAGGAAGGGGTAGCTGTAGCAGTGGGTATATTTAACAAAGTCTGAAAGGGAATCCTTTTTCAGCCCTACCTTCAACTGTCCATCACCTCCACCTTAAAAAAGGGTTACCACCACAATCACACATAACCGTGTGTGTGTGGGGAGAAGTACAGCGATAAAAAAATGTCGAAGACAATTTTCCTTTTGGAATGGAACCGTTTAATGTTTACAGGGAACTTCAAAATACTTTAATGGTATGGAGGAGAACAACAGATAGTACTATTGTTATCCAAGACCGAGAAAGAGGGGATATTAAAGTCATTCACTGTAAGTACAAGTGCAACATGTGCATCTCATCCTAACGTTCAAATCATGAACTGGACGGAGTCAGTCAGTCACTCCATGTGTCCGCGACTTCATTGCACGCAGACACACATGCGGGAGGGAGGAAGAAAAAATTAATTTCCATTTCCTTACTCGAGTATTTACTTCCCATGTGCTCACGCACATACCAACATCTTACAAATGCATTCACCAAGATGCTTTCACACTTGGGCTTTTTTCGTAGTAGGAGTAGGTAAAGATAAAGAAGCAGTTGTAGTAACAGTAGTGGCATGAAAAGGCGTTGTACCAGCCCATCAGCCGATACAGGTATTTTATGCACGCAACAAAGGTACTGCAACAATATTTTCCTATCATTGTATATCGGATGCATGCAACGGAATTTCGGAGTATCAGATTCAATTCCAAAATTATCTTTTGAAACCCTCCAGCAAGTTTTATTAAAAGCACTAACCCGCACATATATAGACATGGCTCTTTTTTTAACAGCTTTTTTGCTTCTTTTTTGTGTTTTTTACATTTAATCACCGTGCATTCAAAAGGATACTGACACGCCACGAATAGGAATCTCCTGGCTACATAACTGCAGGAGTCCCATCATTTGATTATTTGAGAGGTGTTCAATGCATGCATGCATTGTGCATGCATCTATATTTGCTCAGGACTTTAACCAACAATACTTTGAGAGCTAATTACTCATATAGGTGGTTGAATGCATACATTTCACATGGTTGTATACTCGCAAAAGACATGCTCACGGTTTTTAATTGGTCTTGCGTTAATATATTTCTTATTTTTTTCACCTCTATTTTTTCGTGCACTCACGTGCAGCTGGCAAATGCAGTGTCTTAACATCCACCACATCCTGTGATACCACTCCAACGCCAGGACGCCACATTATCAAGTCATTCTTTTCACAGGAAAGAAAATATTACACTCATCAAGATGACCAGTAATACTAACGAAGACACTCGTGGCAACACACTGACACTCCACCCAAAATCTTTGCCTATAAAACGTGTCAGATAGAGTGGAGAACAGGGCACTTCAGGTAATTAGTACAATACAAATATCATTTGTGTGTTTCATTGGCACATATAATATCCAATCTTGAAAAAACCTCACTCAGGTCAATGGCACTTAATGGACACAAAATTGTAAGTCTCAATAACATTCTCAAACATGTTGAATAAATGTCAATTTCAGCCTTTTCTCACGTAAATAATCATAAAATCAAACCATGGTTGCATTTGACTCACTTTTACTACGTATGCCGGGTAATGATACTATGCCAAATGTATACATACACCTTACAAGCTCATGCACGTAAGGCAGCTGTATCTTGTAGCACGTCAAAAGTGCTTACAAACACTTAAGTTCCAGCGATGCAAATTCGATAGAATTTCGTGTCACTTACCCAAACATGAATGATAAGAACTTTTCTTTGATTAAATATAAGCTTTTAATTCATACTCTGAATATGCATATTCACTGCAACAATGCTTTAGAAGACAACACCAGTGAAATATTGATATACCTTAGAATGATTTCTGTCATGTTCTAGCTTGAGGCATTTAAAAACGAGTAATCACCAAGCAAATCGTAATGATATCTAGTCGTGCACATAACGTAATGATGAGTAAGATTTATGGCATTCTCTTACCTTTTGATATCGAACTCTGAGGATGTTTTCAATCCACAAGGGGTTTGTTTGAACCTGGGTATAAAAGAAGGAACAGTAAGTAAAAAAAAAGTAACCTTGAATATCAATACTGAGTAGCAAACATTTACATATCGCTTTTGCCAACATCATTCACACCTAATCATTCCCATTATATTCGCAATCAGGTATGGTGGTATTTCATACCCCGCCCTGAACGTCGCATGCAAAACTTTCTTTACTCGTTTCCTAACCCGCAACAACCCTGGAGTCTGTTTACAGATTGACCATTTAATGGTTGTTAGTTCTGACCATAACTGAAATATCGCAAATCGCCGTAAAATACCTTGATACTTTGATCTAATCAGCAGGGTACAGACGAATGACAATAATTGCAAGTACAACACTGACTGTAGCTAATTGCCGGCGTGACTCAGAAGATTATGTTATAAATATTAAGAATACATATATTTGTATGATTGGGTGATCTGCTTACTTGTAAAGTAACTGAATATTGTGAAGTTCGAATTAAATTAATAACTTCATCCCGGCTTTTGTTTTCCACTGTAACATTATTGACAGTGACAAGGCGATCACCCGGCAGCAAAAACACATCTGAAGTATCCTTACTTCTCGATTGCGAAGGCTCCGCGTACAAGATTGTCTCCTGAGAACCATCCTGAAAAACAATTAAATAATTCTCATGCATATATTGTAGGGTAGATCTAACGCAAGCACATTCTGTGTAATTATAACTTATCCCTTATTATATCTAAAATGTACCATAAATCAACCACGTGCGAAACAATTTCCTACTGCTTCCCGACAACAATCACTTTATATACACATATGATATGCGTGTCTCCTAAACTAACAAGAGTAACAAAATATCGAATTGATCACAGCTAGAAATACTACATGAGCTCTACCTGATATTTGTTCAAATGTAACGAAAAATATATATCCTTCGTAGTATAATTGTGAACTTTAATTTTGATATATGTACTTGGTTCCACGAGCGGGGTATTGTACATAATACAAATGATACAAGGCCAAATTATTTTGGCTCCCCAGAAAGCAACCATTGGATAAGCAAAATAACAATAAACTGGAAACATAAGCTTGCCGTAACTTCAAACCTCATACTCAAGCAGTAAAAATACTGGACGTTGGATCCAGTAACAAATAAATTTTATCAGCAGTACATTGGAGAATATCAAATTTCTACGGGCAAATATAATATACAATCAGAGTAGGCGCACGTAGATTATTTAACTATGTATAAAAGTACATGTATGTACAAAAACAAACTTTTGAAATGTAATTCGACTCAATTTTCGTATCTGCGGGCAATCAGTACGCACAATGCAACAGCAGACATCTTTATTACCTTCAGAGTAACTGAGGCTCTCCTTAACGAAAAGCCAAAATCTCCTGTTGGCTGGCGTTCTAGCAATAAAGTTCGAAGAAGACCTCGCTTGGTACAAACAGGAGGTAAAAACTTCTCGCTCAGATCCAACTCCGGAATGCAATAAAATTTTGAAAGTTGGAGAGATTTATGAGAAGGACTCTGTGGGGGCGTAATGTAGCTAGGAGTAAAACTTGAACTGCTTGCTGATGTTGGCGGTCTGGACAGCCCTGGAGCTAGTTGCACGTCCGACGAGCCAAGATCAGCCGAATATCGGATGCTATTAGGTGGCTTTCGGCTTGGGATAGGCGGTGGAGTTCTTCCTGTATTAGGAACCGGAATTCTGGGCGGTTTGGCTGTGAAGTTTTAACAAGAAATGACATCAGCATTATTCTCTTTCGAAAACACTGATCATAATAGATGAGGTAAACACATATATAGGTTACGAAATACTTAATAGCAATCACATTCAGCATCCATTGAACTTGAGACGGATAAATAGTTACTAAAGAGGTATCAGTAAAATACAATTTCAGCAGACCTACCAGCAAATTCTGCTTGTGTTCGCAAATGTCCCACAGTCGTTCCACATACACGAATTGAATGAACATGAAAAATGGAAAAATCATGTTAGTAAGCCATTATATGTATAATGTATTATGTACGTACATAGCATATTGATCATCTGCAGAATATTTTTTACGCTTTGCATTGTTGCTTGCGTCAAAGCTAAAATCTATGTAAATAATACATATTGATCATTCTGCAAAAAGTAAATGGATTCCCATTGGTCAAAATACTCTATAAATAAATAAAACAAATTCACACTCACAGCCCTAACACCAAATCAAGAACCAACCACGATCAAAAAAATAGACTGCAAATTTTGTCCTCATTATTACTCAATTTGTTTTATCACAATACGAATTACCTGGTCCAACATTAGGCTCTTTCAAGGAAACGGAAGCGGAGGATAGCGACGATTCACTACTATCGGAATGTGAAATGGGCGGAAATCCATCAGTCTCTGGACTTTTAAGCGGCGAGCTAACTTGAAGGAGAGGACTCATAAAATTTTCACTGTAATCAGCAATAATTCCACTAGGAAGTTTCTCCTTCTCTTTCTTCCCTTTCCCCCCAAGTTTAAAGCTCCGTCTGATTTCATCCAGCCGATGTAGATCTTCCGGTGATAATTTATCTTTGACTTTCTTCCCCAAACTTGACTTGTCCGGTTTCTCTGGCTTCCCTCCCTTCTTGTCTTTTTCCCTGTCTTTTTCCGACTTCCTCATAAATTGAAACATGATGATCGGATTTGTTCTTTAATCGTATCTTTAAATATTTGTTTATTGTGTAGAATTTCCCTAACACTTGAACAATATTTTGAATAATCCCCACACGTCCGTGTCTCAACCATCTACATCATCCCATATGAACCTGCAACACACAACAAGAGACCAATTACCTTCGTTATTAACCAATTACATTATACCGATTACCATATTTTCCCAATTAAGTCCGTACCACAATTACCATGCTACACCAATTACACCCAATAACTTCATTCATTCCCACTCCCGAGCAACTCAGCCACCTTGGTGATTTGTGACTGACGGGAGCAAATGGACAATGTTATATCTTATCCAAATATTTTGACATCTTATCTACATAAAACATACCACCAAAAAAAAAAAAAAAAATCAACACTCACCCACCAAAAAGAGGTTCTTCCATATATAAATATACAAAAATCAGCATTATCTCAAATATGTTTCCATTTCGTATCAAAAGGTTGCAAATGATTATTCCAACATCACTGTGTTTGGTCAAAAATTATTCTCACTATTAATAACAAACTTATATTATTTGAACTGTTAGTTTGAGCAAAAGTGAAGGAAAAACAGGGGGAAGGTTTTGGAGACAAGTGACTTGGTTTTTCTTTCAATTCCAACTAAAAGACATGTATGAGCTTTTTTTTTTTTGTCGTGCGAGAAACACAGTTTTGTTCGCCGAAGAGAGGTACCGCAATCAAAAGGAGGCTAACCACTGTGAAAAGCTTTTAAAAACTCTCTCAACTGTCTCAAGTCTTGATTCCTTTAAATATACTTATCTACTTCGAAAACAAAAATTATATGATATACATTTTTTTATATGTATATATTCCACACTTGAGTAACCCATCTAGAAATCTCAGGTGAGTGTCTGTGTCTGGGAACATCTAGTAGCATCTTCAAGTATTATGGGGGCTTATAGGCACTAAAAGTGGGACCTACACTCTTTTGGGTGATTCACCAAGACACTACTTGATGGTGGTAGTCTCGGTATATCCTTTTAGATTCACCCTTTTCCCCTATGGGATCAAATCCTTTTTGGTCCTTTTTAATCCTTTTATAAAATATTCTTCCATTTTCCCTTCAAACACAATCACAAATGTGAAATTTGTGATTCACAAATTCTGGGTTACTTCACATTCCCCTACAAACGTATACTTACTTGATTGTTTAGATTCTAAACTGAAGCTTCCTTGACAAAAGTTTTAAAACCCCTCAATTATTGGGAGACTTTGACGGTAGCCCATTTTACACAGGAATCAATAGCTGTTATTCGCAAAAAAAAAAGTTCAAATAAACTGGTTTAAAATTAATGCATGGTCTCAAAAAGAAATTATATGGGGAATTATAAATATTAAATATTACCATTCGTGTATAGTATTTTTTTCGTGTTCTTTAAGTACGTATTCATATTATGTGGATTCACACACGTTTCCCGTGGAATGTAATAAAAATTTGGGTTGGGGCATGTTTGTAAATAATAAGTAGTTAAGCACTTTTTGTGCTTCTTTCTGATATTTAGGAAGTTATTATTATGATGCTTAATCCGGGTGAAGAGACACATCTGATGGACTTCTGTCGGTATTGAATTGAATAAGGATTTAATTAGGGTTATTATGCTGTATAAAGCACTACTTTAAGGCTCTTTGGGCATAGACGTATTTACTCCTTTGGGTAATTAAATAATCCCCATTAAAATATTTACTGTTGTTTGACTTGAGTCATTGTCAGTTTTATTAGTGTTTACAGCTTATGAAAAAACTACATACTTGTGACCACAGTCAAAGAACAATCGTGGGACATACAGTCACACACACGCTTGTTTAATTGTAATTAAAATATTTATAAAATAGTAAGTGAAAACAAAAAACAAGAAACCATTAATATCACTGCAAAAAACTTTTATTATTGTTCTGAATTTTTATTTTCGGCGATGACAATCTTGTCTTGTAATTATTCGTAGTCATTTAATCACTTGTTTGTGGCCATATGCTTACATATTTAGTCCTTTAGATTTGTTTGGTTGGTTATTTAAAATCAACTCCCATAAGAATAACATGGGGAACAGTGCTCAATTTCTTTCTCGCATCTTTGGAAACGTGATTAGCACAAGCATACTTCCATCAGCCGTGTCGAATTTGGAAGGTTGGAATTTCAGCTTTGAGAATTGATATTGTGCTAAAGTCTAAAAATATGTATTTAATGAACACCTGGATGTACAAGCGAATATTATTTATAAAACATCCTGATTTATATACGCTTGTTCTGGTTGTTCTCATACAAAAAATTAAATGCATATATCTGGGTAGGTATTTTAATTTTTGATTTGTATGATGATATGACTGAAAGTTCCAGATTACCCCTCATGCAGTTACTTAACGCCCACAAAATATCTTCAAATATTTTCTCTTTCTCTAAACGCTAACACTCACAACGTCACAACATATTATTATTTGCTTCGAACAAATAATGTCATCATCAGGGGTGCCCGCGAATTTAGGTATCACGGTCACTTTTACCATTTTAGCCGCGCCAATGGTCACCAAAATATTTGGA
>JAQGBT010000642.1:0-45794 GCA_034698585.1 Disparrhopalites patrizii | reverse complement strand
TAAATCACTCATACAGAATGTATTACCTAACCATTTTTCTGAATTATGTGTATATAATACTATAATACATACATATATCATTAGTGTACTGTTACTACACTGACGTAGTAGAATGAGGGAAACCACCCCAGCTTGACTGCCAAAAGCCAAAATATGGTAATATAACAGTATATGCTTGCTTGGTGCAATACACCATACATACATGAAACGAGTACAGAACTTTATTTTCATGCTTGGGTAGAACTTGATTGAGAATCTGTTTAACAATTGAAAAATGTTCGTGGCCACTGCACTGACATCGGGTCGTACGTACTCCGGACTGGTACCAGGACGGAGCTTGAGCTGTAGTGAAATCGTGTTTCGATCACGTTTCATTTGGATAGGAAGGAACTCCCGATGCTTGGCATAATTGTTAAAGTCTTCCCAAGTCTGTAATATGCATATTTAACAATTAGGCATTACACCAGTGTGAGCGTGTCATACGATTACTAATTACTAAAAAATACTGAAAATTCGATTTACTTTGCAAAGCCGTCGACCGTGGTGGAAACTTTATCTGTTGGGCATACTACAGCACAATGACATGGTTTAGTGAAAAGATCACGAAAATATTTCTCACTGACGACCTTCAAGTCTTCCACAGACACATGTGCAATTTTTCGTATTAAATTTCTGTAAAAAACACGCAAAAATTAATTACGAACACCATTGAACTTCTCACATGTAAACTTTAAAGCTGTACTGCCGCTAAATTGTATTCACAAAAGTAGTAATTCAATAACTGATTTTACCTAGTGTAACCTTCTGGAACATTTCGGAAGTAAGAGCACAAAGATGTGGATGCCAGTGCCAAAGGTGTCTTTTCTCCCTCAATGATTTCAAAAATTAAGGAACTCTTTGCAGTCGCTAGCAGATCCTCTTGCCAGGCTGATTTTCCATCTATAAGCTCGGTGACTGTATCTACAGCCGTTCTGTATGCTCCGACTATATCTGAAGAGCGGTATAAATGAAAGTACAACATGCCTTCGTTAGCCTTTGAATCCATGAAGTAATCATAAGCTAGACCAGCCCCGCGAATGGAGCGGAAGAATGGGCCCTCCATTTGCGAGAAGTACTGCATGACAGTTAACACAGCAGGCACTTCCGGGTCATTGAAATCCGTGATGGCTCGTATGCCCTGAGCTAGGAAAGAAGACTCTTCAGATGACAGACCCAACACGTACTGTTGCGGAATATTTTTTAATAGGTGATCATCTTTCATCCAGTTAATGTCTGGATCATTGGCCAATCTGCGTCACACGACAGTAATAACCACGTATATTTCAATTCATACAAGCAAATCTGCAAGGGAATTACATGTTAACTAAATGGACCGCACAAGAATGTCTCCTGGAGGAATCATCTAAAAAGCACCCTAAGGTATCCTCCGGGTTTCTTCTAGATAACTACATTGCACGTTGGGGAATCCTCGGAAAACCCATTGAAACATAATACACAATAGATTTGCTACCATTTGCATTAAGCATACTAGTTGTATTTTCTGACCTTCGGATGGGTTCATTCCCGTCGTAATGAAACAAGGAAGTCCATTTCGTCGGGAAATTTCCATTGGTCCACTGATCCTTTTCAATTTGCTGAAGCTTTTCCAAATTCGAAGCAATGTGTACAGTCACGTTCTCGGGTTTCACAATCAAGTCTCTTATGTTTTCCAAAATCTTGCGTACTTTATTTTCTGATTTCATTACGCTAGCGGCAACCTCCTTTAAGAATATTTGTTGCCTAATCATACTTGTTATCTTTGCATTGCTACCTGTTAACATAATCATAATTAATAATACATGCATGTACATACGTAACACATATGTGCAATAATTTAGACACAAAAATACCTACAAAAAAACGCAAAAACGCACCCAGACAATAGAAGAAAGAAAAAAATGAAAATAAACATTCGACGTAGGAGCGTGAGCACATACCTTCATTGTATAAAATATCCTTGAGAAGGAGCCTACTCATACGACTGCCTTTGCGCTTTAGTTGGTTGACATCAGTCGACATTTTGTTTGCAAGTACTTTGAGTCGGTCACCTTTAAATTGAGTGCGCCGGAATAGCCGTTGTATCCAATCAAATGCAGCTGGAGATTTCGTAATTTCAAACTGAAAATAATAATTCCTGTTTCACTCAGAGAATCCTCCTTTCTACCTGGTATTTTTGAATTCTGAAGTTACGCTATTGCAAACGTAATGGATTTTATCTGCTCAGTGATGTTTGCGCAGGATTAAGCTATTATCTTCGTCTTATTTTATCCATTATTCTCGCTCGCGTATGACAAACAAAACAAAAGTTCCATTTCATGATTATTCTGTACTCCTGTTTACGTATTCGCTAAGAAAGTACCTTTACTTACCTGAGCATTGAAAGCAAAAAGATGTGAATAGGATCCACATTTAAATCGGCTCCCTCCATCTATACCGATCCCGCAACCATAGCTAAGAAAAATGCGATTGAGCTCGGCTACGACCAACTCATGAGAGATCACTTCTCCATTTTCTGATACCACAGCAGATTCTGTCAGGGCTTCAGTAAACAACGAGAGATACTTTCTTTGGTCCACGGGTAAGGATGAAGTGTCTACAAGCACGGACACCTTCAAAACAGAAAAATTTCATGTTTTACAAACGATGAAACACCCTGAACAATAAACCCGAATCGTAATGCTGCTTACGTAAACAAAATTTGATTGTATGTCATCCACATAAAAATTGCAGCTGGCATTCCCAGCAAATTCCGGATTCGCATGACGAGTAATGTTGTGGAAGGAAATGGAGTCGATGGATGGAGTTTTAATACTGTTAATAAAACTCATGGGAACAGCAGTCTACAATACATATTACAAAGTGTTTATGATTAAATATTTGCGCAGCTAGAACCAAAGCGCATTAAAAAACAAGTTAATAGTTAATATACTCATTGTATTTGCTACAAGTTATTCCCGTTATGATCATCATGTTTAAGTGAGGTTACGGTCAAATATGTAAAATAATAACCGTATTAATTATTGACTGTAGTATTACAAAGTCACTAAGTATGTCAATCATATTAGAACAATTAAATGTCTAGAACTCGCACCATGTTTTTTCTGACACAGTCCTCCAATTCCACTTCGAACTTTTTAAAACCTTCAGCTCCAAATTTATACAGCCGTTCTTCTATCCGGGATTCCTCTTCCTTAACTTGGAGTTCATATTGCTGCGTACAGAAATATACAATCATCATCTAATTAATTTAATAATATCTTCACAATTCTAGAACTCCACACCGTAATGGTAGTGCCAAAGGAAAAAGCTGTTCGTAATATACTAATTAATTATGAATTTCATCGTTTTGATTTACACTATTAGTACGTCATACCCAATGCCCAGCACTTTAAAGGGGGAACTGCTATAAAACCTATGCAAAACAAACGGACAAAACGAGTTTTACCTCCTTGCTAGGTAGCGCATGAATTGTGACCCAAAGTTGCTTTAGAATCATCTTGTTCAGACGCTGCGTCCAGAATTCTTGGGGCTCTTCCAGAAAAGCTTCAATAATTTTCCCCACACTTACACGCTGAGTAAACTAAAACAAAACAGGAAAATCTTGTAAAATACTTTTTTTTAAAAACGGGTCACCCAAAGACAAAACTCACCTGTTCAGTACTATTCGCGTCGGGGGAATACAAGAAGTCTCCTATGCATGCATAGGCTATCGAATTGTGTGGTGTGTTTTCCATCGCACTCATCTCTTCCAAGTAACTCTTCTTTACAACGTCTCTCATGCGATTCATATCAAACTGCGTCTCAACTTGTTGCGTAAGAACTTTTCGCAAACGCGGCGCGATCTCCTTAACTTGATCAATAGGGACACCTTCCAACTCCAAGTAAAATGTTGTTTGGCTATTTTCCATTTCAGAAAACGTAAGCTGTAACCAATAATGATTTCAACGTCAATTACCTTATTTCAGTCATAGCTGGTAAATTGTAATACATCATGAATGTGATTAACAGAAAAAATTATTTGTGTCAAAATGCGACAATACAAAAACTCACACTGCTTGCAAGGGGTTCGTCAGTTTCAACAAACTCTTTCTGCAAAGGACTAACAGTGCTATCAGTTAGGTAATCCAACAATAATCTCACTGCATGCACGCTAAGTCCGAAACATAAAAAATAGAACAACAAAGTAATAATTAAGTATAATTATGTTTATGATACATAAGATACATTAATTTACAAGCATAAAATGAACATACAAAGTCCCAAGATGTTCAGTTTCATATTTTCCAATTCTATTTGGCATAAATTAAACTTACTCTCCCAGTTCCCGAATTGCCGAGGGGCCTCGGAAGCCTACCACGACAAGGGCATCATCTTCATCCTCCGATGCAAATTTGATGGTCTTCTCAATCTCTTTCTCGAGATCAGGCACCTCGTCAACCCAAGGGCGGCTCCACACATCAGGAATAGATTGCTATTATCACCCGCAAAGTAAATAGGTGAGTGCAGTAACAACTAAAATATTCAACCTCAACCTTATTTAGATTTTTGATGTTGGTTGTTTGAAGACCATTCTCAACTCTTACCTTACTTTGCAATTTCTTTACAATTGGTAGTAAAGCCTGGAAAAGTTGATGTGGCTCCACCATGCCTGCGACAATTATTCGAGCGTTTTTGGGGTTGTAAAACTTTTTGTGAAATGCTTTCACCTGCAAATATGTATATTATTGTTACACACAGTTACACAGGACACGCTAAATTCCTTAGTCCGTACTAAAGTGCCCCACCATCCGCCTTTTTCAATACTATACATATATATATATATTTACATAAGTTACAGAAACAATGTGCCATGCGGCCTATAATTCTTGTTTGTTTAATCAACGTAGGTAATCTAATTCAAAATAACGTGCTCAAATACGTGGCTACTTCCTGTCAAATCGAATGTCTATCTACAAAAATGGTTCGAATGAAGTGCAAGAAAGAATATAATTCTGAGAATCAGACACGCGCAGTTTATAAAAAGAACAGCAAAAAACTTGAGAAAATTTTTGGGATTTTTTTCCATCTCCCATAGCGATTACAAACAGTGTCATTAGAATTCCACTCCGAGCTCCGATTACTCGGAGCTAATAATGGATCCACAATCTGCTTCTAATTATCATGAAATTTATATATAAACTCACAGGGCGTTAAATAGCTTCGGAGAGAGCTAAGTCAATGCTACACAATAATACCAATAATAATACGTAGGCGTGACCCTGTGCAAGTGCAAGACTTTTTGAGCATACCTCCCTTTTCTCTTCTCTCTCTATCTTACCTCTGTTTTGTTTCTCCAGTCCCCTTTGTCTCCCTTTTTCTCTCGTCTCCTTTCTTTCTTTTCCTTCTCTTTCCGTCTATCGATTCTCTGTGAACCTCTTCGCTCCTATCGTCTTTACCACTTTATATCATGTCGTTTGTTTTATTTCTATTTTTTTCTCATTATGCATGCGTCTCTTCTCTCTATGCATTACACATTTCGAAAGTATTCACTTTCGAACAAATATTTTAAAAGTTGAAAATAATAAATACTAAAGATTATTATATTTTGAGCATATATAAATTATATTAATATATAAATTATATTATATGAAATATACATATTTAGCTATACACTGAATTAATAATTCATTGTACTATATTTCAATTTGAAATTCAAAATTTTTCTGAATTCCGTAATTTCTTTTTGTATGTTTATCATTTATTTCGCCTGCAACCCTATTTCTCGGTTTGTTGTGTTATTCTATCTCTTCTCGCCTGCAACTGGTTTCTCTCTTCGCTCATTAGGTCTAGGCACGAGATAACAGAAGATGGCGAGAGAACTGATAAAGACGTGAAGGGAGAGACAGACGAAGGAGAGGGACAGCAAGTGGAGGTAAAAAAGAGAGGGAGACACAAGGTTTATGAGCTCACAAAGTATTGTAACGTGCACAGTATCACGGTTTACGTATTCGTTCAGCATTGACTTGGCGCTCTTCAAATGTATCTTACCTTTTCTTTTGACATCCCAACAAAATGGTATTTGGATTCAACAAGACAAGAAAGACAGAGAATATAGAGAGAAATCAATAAAAATGTGATGGATGTATTTACTTTGCTGTTGTTACATGACTCGCGGAGATTTGAAAGTTGTCCTCCAGTATTGTAGTGATACCCGGACGTTTTAGGGTAGATGGATCGAATTAACTCTGTATGAGCTCTAATTTCCCCCGTTTGTTCCAAAGCCTGCATTTCTGAATATACTACACCACCGTCTTTTCCGTCTCCATTAATGTGGTATACTTCAGTCGAAAAGGCTGAATCCTATCAAATACAATAGAAGTAGTACGAGTAAGTGTTAGTGAAAAGATGAAAAACTATGCAGTTACTGGAAGGGAGAAACTGGAATGTGAATTCTGTACCGAAAGTATAGGATAAAATATATGGTCCATGTAAATGGGTAGTAAAGTACAAAATCCTTCAGATCCGGCCGTGGTCATTGTGTAGCAGGTATGATCCACATCTGCAAAACGGTAGAGCAAACGTGGTTGATCAGTAAAACATTTTTATGTATAAATAATGTTGTTTCCCAACTAAAATTGCAGCGCCAGATACACACTAAACAATCAATAGTTAAGATAAAGAACTACACTATAAAGCAATAAGCACTACACAATAAAAATTAATATTTAGTAAGTTGTGTAGCAACTTCCTACCTGTCCAGGCGTTTGTGCCAGAAGCCAAGCACTTATTGGCCAAAATATCCAAAATTCCTTTATACGGATATTCGTCACTTCCGAGAAATATCATGTGTTCCAATGTATGGGGTAACCCGTCGTGATCTTCGGCACGGGTAGCTTTTCAAAATAACGATTTGCAAATACAATCATAAAGAAAAAATTGCTCTTTTATTCTAATTTCATATAACCAACCTTACAGGTTGACATTGCATGCACAAGAGACCGAACTGTTTTAAGCCCATAGAAAAACCTCAAAACAACTCACCCAATACTATGTACCCATTGACAACCGGACCGGGAACACTTGCATGAATCAGCTCCAGACCTGTAGACCTCGACCGATACTTCGATACCGGGTGAATACCGTTAGCCTTAACAGAGGAGATGAGCTCAAAATCCCCGGACTTTTCATCCATTTCCACGGGAATTTCATTTGAATCAACGGGTGCAGGCATTTTTCGAGCGGATGCACTAGGCTGCGAGTAACTGCGTTCAATGTGGTTAAACGCCGACCTTTCTGACCACTGAGAACCGGTTCTGGGACGGAAGAAAGTAGCTGCGATATCACAAAAATTACAAACAGCGATAAACACTGTAATTATATCGTTAAAAATCTGCAAAACATATATGTACATATACACCATATTAACTTCAATTGTAGTACTTACGGAATAACTAAGATAAGACAGAATTATACAGAATAATGTACTGTATTTAGTATTTACATAAGAAACGATTTCCTTTGCTTTTGGTGCAGAGATTTGATACGACTTCAGAAACTGGAAGCACTTGGAACTGTGACTTTCTAAAAATATGTTTAACTACAAAAACCGGCGATTTGAAACAAAACATTTGCTATTTCATTCCATGGACGAGGAAAAATTCACAGACAGAGACTGTGCTGTATTAATTTTTTCTCGTAGTATGCTCCTTTGCTTTTTCCTATAGTTTTCTCTTCCTATGACCCGGTTACTCACTGATCGTTCTGATTCCCGATGTCGGATATCTTGCTCTTCTTGTATGATTTTTGTTTTTGCTATCACTATCACAATACAAGACTAGTCGGCAGTGGGTAATATTTATGTATACAATTCCAATAAATACGTTCCTCTTCAATGTTCAGACTCAGACGTCAGACAGAAACTGAGACTCACTGCTTTTTATAGTATCTGCCGCCTGCCGGCTTGCCTCTAGTGCGAGACTCGTCCCATCAGCGTTTAACACTTAACACCATTGAATCTGTTAATCTGTATATTCGCAGTGTCTGAGTACCCGCGAAAATCCATTTCAAAACTCTCTCCATCTCGATGTCTCCTTTCAGTTTTCTAGATTTTAGACTTAGACTGTTCAATTCAAGTGTAGTTCAGGTGTTCAGTTTCTTCAGTTCAGAATTTCAGGTACTCAGGTCTCGCCACCATCATCTCTCCCGTACTTGAAAATTTTGATTCTTGATTAAAATCTGAATCTATAGTTAATAGTTGTACATCCTATTACATTCTAATCCTTCCCCTTATTGAGTCGAATAGTACCTTCCAAAGACTTTCGACTCGACGTTCAGTTCGGTTAAGTGTGTGTTATTAAACTGTTTACTTTTTTGTCTACTATTATGTTATAATTATATACAGATTTCATTCGCAGGAACTACAATACTTAGAGTTTATGCATCAGCAGCAGTTGTTGTACAGATGTACTTACGGTATTTATTTTAAATGAATATATGATAAATGAAATACACATTAAGTACTTGTAGTGTTGTAGTATTAAGTGAATAGACCATTAGTATATGTATTTCATTTGGCAAATGACTTAGTTTAGGTAGTGTCGCAAAATGTTTTGGAACACACTTTAAATCAATGTATTGGGAAACTAATGCGAATATCATCATGTAACAATTGGTGCAGCAGGTAGGTATTCGACTTTCTCACTCGTATTCTCACTCGTGTGTTACTTTCAATTACTAATCTGCCAGCTACCGTTGCCAGGCACGGATATAACATATTATCAGTTATATTTGCTGGTGATCTTTTTTTTTCATTTTAGGTGGACCTGTTTAGTGACGAATGCATAGAATTACGTTGCGTCTCAAATGGAGATTGTGGATGAAGTCACGCTAACTCCATCCGAATCTGACTGTGCAGACGAATTGCTCCTACCAGAAGTGACCTTTGATGATCAAGATCTAATAGGTATCATCTCGCCACCCCCAGCAAAGAAAAAGAAAACAAAGAAACTACCTGAAAAAGATACTCTTGCTATATCTCCTACGTTTTTTCAGTTTAGAGACAATGACAGCAATAAGCCTGGACCGGATAATAGGTACTCGTGCAAAGAGCGTGTGAGAATGGTCCAATTGTACGCTGAAAACCTAAATAATCCAAGGCGAGTGCAACATATTTTTCAAGCAGAATTTAAGAAAAAACCTCCAGCCACAAGAACTATTACGAAATTGTACCGAAAATTTCAAGAGACGGGTAGTGTACAGAACAATTACAGTAAAGTTCGACCACGAAAAAGCAGGACAAAAGAAAACGTAGAAAAGGTTAAACTGGCTTTCCAGAAAACGCCTACGAAGTCAATTCGGAAAATTGCTGAGGAACTAAATATTCCCCATACTACTGTTGGGAGAATTCTTCAGGAACTCAAGGGAAAAGAGGGCGGACAAATCAGAAGATCTCGAACGCTTAAATTGGGATTGAGGACTGCTGCAGACAAAGTACAGCACCACACCAGCCACAAGCAGCAGCAACCGCATTCTTCATCAATAGTAACAGTGCCTGCTGCCGATAGGGGAAGTTTGCTTTCGAATTCGACAAGCACCCAGTCTATTGCCCCACTTAGCATTGTTACTGTAGTTGTGAAACCTCCGAACGATTTTGAAATGAAGCCGTCAACATCTATAACACCGATTGTGACTTCTCCATCTGCAGAAAGACAAGTATCAACTGCAACAAGTACTACACGTGCAGAAACTGTTGAAGTTTCCATGATAAATTCTGAGCAAGACCCACAGCAACAAGAACAACCAATGACATCCACTATCGTGACTTTGCAAACGCAGCCAATGGTTACCACCCCATTTCGAAGCACGCCGTCAATTCTAATCGTAGAGACTTCTCCCCAAAATGTTTTAAGCAGTTTATTTTTTTGCTTGGATTTTGCGTGCAAAAAGCATTCTACCCAAAGGCGGAAAGATCCCGAACAGACCCCGTATATTAATCATCCTATTGGAGTTGCGAATATTCTTGTAAACGAGGCACATATTTGTGACACTGACATTCTACAAGCTGCCTTATTACATGACACTTTAGAGGACACCGAGACTACTTCTGAAGAGTTGAGAACCGAGTTTGGCTCTAAAGTAATAATAATTCGTATCACGTTTAATCCTTGTATTTATACATTCATACTACACGTAACCGGGTTTATGATAGGCATTTGCTAATTCCATAGGTTGCTTCAATAGTAGGAGAACTGACGGATGATAAGTCATTATCCAAAGACATGCGAAAGCTTCTGCAGATCGAAAATGCGTCCAAAAAATCTTATGGGGCCAAACTAGTTGGTATGGCTGATAAAATATACAATCTGAGAGACTTGACGCGTGTCAACCCTGTTGGATGGTCAGAGAAACGAAGACTGGAGTACGTTGTATGGGCGCAAGAAGTTGTGAAGCACTATTATGGAGCTAACGAAACACTGGCTAGAATATTGAAGGACATATTTCTGCATTGGAATGTGTTGTCATCTTGACAAAACCTTTATATAGTGGCATCTATCTGTCACACACGTGATATTGTACTTAAACATGTAGCTTCTAACATTGTGTACGTAACTGTTTCTGATATTACAATAAGCAACGATATTGCTAACAGAATTCTTGTACGTATGCCACAAAACTCAAAGTGCTTTATCAGCATCACAATTAAAATCTATCAGACGAAGCTATACACGTTTAATACTATATATAATCATTCTGTATTTTTGCATAAATTATGGATGGCGCTTATTTGGTGTCAAACTATCATTGCATTAATGTATCATCTTGAATATGCGACGGTGAGGAGTGAGGACACTTGTCAAATATTGATTTTTATTTCCGCGACGTTAATAGGTCGTACCTAAAATTGTCATTAAAAGTTTCCGTCACTTCTTGCAGCACGGGTTATCATCAACTGAAGATTGAGAACTCTGCTTTCGTACGAGTCCAGCTTGTGCCACCATGTCGACGCCCATCGCTTCGCCAAGGTACTCCATTTCCGCTGTGGAAAGATGTCACCCGTACGAAATATAAGTTTACACGGTCTATTTGGTATTAATAAACTAGCTTTCAGTAGTAGTCAGTACAAAGTAGGAATTAGAAATACCTATCATGGATGCTTCATGCTCAGCTCTCCTTTGGGCTTCCCATGCTGGTCGAATTTTGTCGCGTTGGGCTCGACGTTCATCTTCAAACGCTTGTAACTGATTATTTCGCGTGAATCCGTAAAAAATTCCGGCTACCAGAGCGGCATATCTTGATACCTAAATCGCAAACCACATAGTAGCTACGTTTTGTAAGCTTTATATACATCTGCTAACTCTAAAATAATAGCTGCAATTTTCAATGACACTTGTGGAGAAAATAACAAATGCAAACAATAACATCCCTATTCCTATGTTTTTGATGTTTTCGCAAGTCTGGTTGTGAAAGTTGTACGATTGTACAAAGTTGTAAAACCCAAAATAATTTACACTTGAGGTTTGAACGATGGACGGATATATTTTAGTTAATTTTACTGTTTGTACCGACCGACAGAAGTCCTAAAAAAGCTATTGAAACAATAATCATTAATCATTGATGTAGAAAGACAATATAACACAGTAGTTAGTAGTTACCCTGATTAGTGGTGAGACTTTTACTGGGGCAGCCATTTCGCTTTCTGATGCAGGTAGATTGCTATATGGAATGATTCTTGGCAAACTACAATCGTTGATAATAAAAATAAATATAATAATAACTGTATTATTCGGTTCACGTTCACCTCGAATCCTCAGGGCAAAATCGTATGAATTGAGTGAAAACTTTCTTTAATTACGATGGCTGCTTTGCTCCATTCTGTATTTCGTTATAAATGTTTTCCCGTAAAAACGACACGTGAACAATATTGAACCTGAACACTTTGTGACAGTCACGATGAAATATGTCGTCTTGACCGAACTGTATACTAATACATACATGTACATATATGCAACATACAACTTCCTCCCAAATCGATGTGAACGAGGCGTAATGAGAGCACGGGCACGGTGTATGTGACAAAAACGAAAGCCGTTCTAATAAGCATAATAATAAAAGTGCAAAAACGTGCAGCAGCGCATAACGGAAACCACTTGCAATTGCATTATTGTAATTGCATGCGTCTGTAGCCTATAGCTCAGCGGAAACGACAATCAATCGACCTTCAGCACCTCACTGGACCACGAATGCTATTTAAATTTATTAAGTGAAACGCGGATCAATAATTAATCCATATGCTTCAGCGATAAAGTTATTTTAGTAGTCGCAGCTAAACTAGCATCAAAACGATAGTTTGTCCCTACTATAGGTGCACGTGCCCCTAGAAGCTTAAAAAAATTGATTTTCACGTAAAGTATGTGTTTAACTGTTGGGTATGGTATACCTCTATGCTTTCACCACGCCGTAAATAGGTTATGGAATAAATAAATCATTTTCTTTATTTTTCTTTCTACAACGAAAAGTACTGAGTATTGAAACAACTACTATTAATGTCTGTATATAATGCTGATTATGTGTAACTATGGCTTGTGTAATTTAAGTAGCTAGGTAATATCATTATTTTTTATATACCGACACTTAAGTTTTGGCAAACCCACCTGGCGGTGAAGGAAAACTGACATTTCAAAACAACGATTAGATCAGTTTTGTTGTTGCTAGAGCGTGAGTTCACTAGAAATTAAACTTCAGGGTCGATAGTCGATATGTATCGCAGACTGGAAATTACAGAATGCGATATCAAAACATCTACATATTACGTTAAATGCATTCATATGTAGCGTAATAATAACATTTCCATTATGGCACGAGAAATCCTGTAGTCTTGTCGATTCCCTCAATGGTTGATTTAGTATCTGGAAACATGGAACTCCAACCTTTGTCCACACAGGCAGGAATGGCACCAGCTTCGTCCTTATTTATCTGACTATTCTTTGGCAATTCGTTTTCCTTGCATAAGTCTTGTAATTCATAGTGCCTGTAATATGTTAAAATCAAAGTAAATTTTTGCATTACCTTAGGAAGTAAAAATTCAAAATAAATGTTTATACTTTTGTGTATTAATTACATCAGTGTAAGAGAGTCAATCCACTGAAGCATTTCCAGACTAGGTTTCACGGGCTCGTTCCCACCGCTCGGATGGTGATGACTCGATGGCGATTGTAAATTGGCGAACCTACAATACAGGATAAGTACAGGAATATGTATATTCACATAAACTTCTTGATAGTGACATGAAAGCAACAACAGTGTAGACCAAGTAGCAAATATCATTATTTTCATTTAATTACCGATTCACAATTTTGCCATTCCTGAACTGTAAGGGCAAAATTAAAAAGTGTGTCCGTAAGAGTTCTACTCCATCTTGCCCCAAAATTTCCACCCTCCATTGTCCGGGCATTAAAGGTGTTTGGAGATTGGGTTTAATAAAATTGGATGTAGATCCATCCGAAATACTGATATTAATTACGGATTGCACACTTTGGTCTGGATTTACCCACACAAATGTAGCATTAAAACTTTCATTTGTAATGCAATTGTAAGCCAGCGTTGGCTCACTCTCGGGCCCCATGGCTCTGGAAAAATGACGGAAGATTTGTTCTTTCTGATCGTAGTCCAGACCTACTTGAACTTCCTGGATTCTTCCTTGGAGATCAGTCAAGGGAGACGCGGAAAGATTTTCCACTGTCAATGTTTTGAAGGCAAACCAAGCCTCCACGTCTGCGTGGTGATTGTGCTGGAAATACTGAGAGTGGAAACGCACAAGGAGACCTTGGATTTGGTCATGTTGAAGAAATAATGTCATATCCACCAACTCCAAGTCATCCATGCATTCGTATGCAAATTCTGCCGCAACAACTCCATCAAGTAATTCAGATTCAGACGAACCACATGAAACTAACGATGGAAAGCGCTTATCGATAAAATTCATGGCATGACGACTTAAGGAGTAACCCAACGTCATCACAGCGTCATCCACTTTAGGAGATAAGTCATACCGATGATAAATGCTTTGCCAGAAGCGATCCCAAGTGTTTGAGTGAACAAGAGAACGATTAGGATATAGCCAAGATTCCAGCTTATTTACAATTCCTTGGGAGACCACACTTTCAAATTTTCTTCCAAAAAATAACAGACGATTTTCTGTTAGCTGAAACATAAATTAAATGTGTATAAAAAATACATCTGCACAACAAATTACAGTAGCGTTTAGGCTACTGTGAACAGAATGATAGTGAAAATTCCTAGTTACTTGAAGTCGCTGCCAATCATTTAGTCGGAAGTCGTTCGGGGAGCAGCCACACCAGTCGACTACATTGCGATACTGGCATTTACACCCTAATTTCCGTTTCCAGTTGGTCACATGAAGATTATTGTCAACAAAAGTATCGCAAAATACCGAGTTTCTCAGCACTGTATGGAAGAAACTCTGCAATGTGGGATTTGAAATGAAAAAAGAGTAACACACAAAACATTTCTTATTCATTCATAATATATGTAAATATGTATATATTTATATATATGCATCTTTTGAATGTATCACCTCGGCTGGAAGGAGCGTGTACTGGAAAAGACTTTTAAGTCCTTCTACTAACGAGTCATTGGAATGGATTATGTAACGTACGTACTCATAATTCAAAGCAATCCAATCGCTACCGCCGTCAATAACGATACCTACGGATGAAACAAACCATTGCCATCTCAGATTTTCAGCATTATATTAAATTAAAGGTGGAATCAACTGATATTATTCGTTGAGGCCGTATACAATTAGAAAATAGTATTGATACTTCTCCTCCGTTCTCTTCGACTTTCTATTTTTAGTAATGTGCAGCTGTTGAGCATAACATACCAAATAATAGCAAATAGCAATAATCATTTTGTGACAAGTGAGCATAATACCTTTAGGCAGTACACGATCACCGATTCTCCACATCCTGTTTTCGCATTCATAAAATGTTTTGTCTAATCCCTGCTTCTGTATAAATTTCTGCACGTCCTTCCCTTGACTTTTCACGAAGTTCTTTCCTTTATTGTGACTCAAAAATGTCTCCAACTGGCCAATGGTCCTGCATAGGCATAGGTATAACGTACGATACGATAACAAATGATTATGTACATATGTCACCATCGCACAACGAACTGATTAGTGCTTTTAGTGCTTAGAGTAACGTAGAAAATAGAGGTGGAACACAACTTACTTAAGTGGGAAGTCAGACTCGCTCAAATTGATGACATAATCCCAGTGCCAATTCCATTCATCGGTGTATGTGACTAAATTTTGCATGGCTGATAAAAGTACGGATAGTAAGCTCGCTCCGCCCCAAATTGTAGCGCGTCGATTAGTGACAAATTTTACATGTTTAGGGAGTTTCCTGCTAAGAATAAGCAACTCCCGGTAAAGGTAATCCTGACGCTGAAAGTATGACAATTACAGACACCAAATGCAAGTTAGACACTTCAACTTCAGACAATTAACATCATTCTTAGTTATGGAGAATGTAAACCCTAAATGTTACTTACAGCATCTACGTGTATGTAAAAGAAATGGCGTTCATGGAAAAGGGCTTTGATAAGTCGAACGACTTGGCGATAAGATCTACCGTTTAACGTCAACAAAAATACGATCCTAACTGGTTCCGCAGATGTTCCACTGTTTTGAATTTCTTCAAAAGAAATTCCATGCCCTTGTGATATAGTACCTATTTATAACAATAATAATAATTTTAGTATAGCTTCGATTTGTCCTTGACACTTACAACGCTCGAATACCTATTCAATCAACAACAAAAATCGACCAAACAAAAAAGCACCATTGACAAAAAGTTCGATATTCTTGGATCAATTTGGATAATCTTGCGACTTTTTACGAACTAAACATGTAAACGTAGTGGAAGCATGGAAATTATTATTACCGTGAAGGACTCCCGTTTCATATACATTCATCGTGAAATAACCCCCACAAGTGGCTTTGAAATCCTGATTGTCCGCTGCACCGTCAAAAACATTGTCACGATTTTGCAATGGAATGCCATTTTCTAGGAGGGACACAAATGCTGGACAATTCATGTTGCACTGTGATGGATGGATTAGCTCATCTTCCGACGGTTTCTTATTACCGCAGAAGCATTCAACTCTGCATAAAAAAGTAACTATTTATAAAAGTTGCACACGTTTTTTGAAGATTTGCTTAAGTATGTCACCTAACCAAAAAAACACATAGCAAATGTAACTATTAAAATTACCCGTATTGAACACCCGCATACTGAAATCCGTACTGAAGGCATTCGTCCACACAATTGGACGGCGAATTTCTATGTTTCAGAAGCTTAAAGAAATCTCCAAGCAGTCGACTTTTTTCATCATCCTTAAAGCAGCCCAAGTGTCGCCCAAACGCCGTAACTGTAATAGGAATAAAAATAACTAATACAATAGGGCTTACCGTAAATACGCCACGCACTTCTTTGTACCAAGTTTTCAAAAATGAATCCGTGACTTTTAGCTCATATAAATCAAGAATTACAATATCTAGCTGCTGAAATCAATACCTTTATTTTCACAAAACCGGGGTAGGCGTTGAGGGTAGAGGGAATTGTTGTTATTTTTGCAGGCAATGGCAGTAATCTCTTCTTTACAAAAATTAGTCTTAGCACGCTGAATGGCACTCAACGCCTCTTTTCGATTCACACTGCAACTTGCATCTACAACAATGGACCCAACTTCACCTTCCAGACTCGAATTAGCCGTGATTTGGTTCTGAATTTATAAAACACCCAACGAATGCATTTAATGACATCAAAAGAATCAATAGCGTATAAACAATTAACGAAACCAGAGTGGAACCAAAGTACCCCAAAAATCTCTAGGAAATACAAGAGGAGCAAAATGACACGGCGGCGAACTTTCGGAGTGGCGCTCAGATGTCTTGAAAAAGCACTGCTTTGGTCAGGAAGCAATCTTCTGGGCAAGTTCCGTTCCCGGTACTTGTCCATGCTCCCCGCCGGATCTTCTGTACTCAAACGCAAACCCGTTATTTTTTTCACACGAAATACGTTACAACAATAATAAACATCACAATCATAATGACCAAGCTCTAAACAATTAATTCAAACAACAACGAACTCACCTGTATCTACAAAGATCCCCTCTACTTCATAATTCAATGACTTTTCGAACCTCAAGAACTAATAAGTGTGCATATCAGGAAATCCTTCATTATATCAACCGTCGAGGTTTGAAGTTAATTACTCTCAAATGGCAATTTCTTACAGAGAATTCTTTTCTATAGTTTGGTTTCTTTGGTACAAAAATCTTACCTAATATGTCAGAGTTACAATATCACTACTTCTCCGTCTACTTTTGCTTTGTGGTTGACCTTCATGGGATTTGTGCCGTGAGGGAATGACTCTCACTGACATAATAATTAGGGGGTGCACACGTTACAATCACTTATATGTAAATAATTTATAAATGCTTAATTTTTATTCAAGGAAGATGGACAAGACAAAAGCATTCATTCCGCGTGTCACATTAAATGTTTCCCTCCTTTTAATTTTTGGGCAAAATTCACTCTCTATATATACCATTAAATTAACTTCTATTACGTTTGTATCCTACTAACTTTGGTGGGACGATTGTATATTTGTATATTTTCCTTTGTATATTTCGCCAAAACGAAAATCACACTAATAATTGGTAGGTAAATATCACTAGTTGACCCTTGTCTTTCCCCCTTGTTATGAACGCCTAATAATGTATATTATGCATGACATAAAGTGTTACTGATTCTTCTTGGTTAGATAATTCACAATTGTGGAGTGAATATACGTATTTATTTTATTGTTACCCTGTTCCTATACGTGATTATACTTTTTAAATGGCTTGGAATAAGAAACAAATAAATGTGTAGTCACTCAAAACCTTTGTTTAAATCCAAAAACACAAGTTGGATATTATTTTTTTTGAGGATGACTGTAATATATTTTATTTGGTGTGAATGGGAGGATGTGGGAGTATTAAAAGGAATAAATGACAGAGGTTTTGCTAGCACTTTTGTGGTTGGAAGAGGCCTTGTATTTTCTATGTTGTCCATGTGAGGACAGCGAAGGGAGTGCAAGCCGCCCCTGCCATTTGACAACGTCGGACGGTTCAAATCCAATCGCGGGTCCAGACATTTCCTTTTTCCTTCCCATTTCTTCCCTTTCAATTACAAATTACAATCCAAATCCAAAGATCCTGCCCACGCTCAAAGTAATCAGCAAAAACTCGGGGCTTCCTCATTCCCCAGGAAGAACAAAAAAGTCTGGAGAAATGCCTCTGGAAAGATAAAATCTGGGGATATGCGAAGAATTTCTGGAGGAAGTTAATTATAAAGTTGCCTCGGGCATTCCTCGGAAGCATATGAAAACTGGGGAAAATTAAATCCTCGCAATGTGCCAATCTCCACCAATTTCCGGTTGCCTTTAACTTGGACTCTTTTATAGGATTTTCTCCACTCTCTTCCGTCTACAGGTTTGGAGAGAAAGTAGGATTAATGTTGGATGAGAAAGAAATGTAGTTGATTGAAATACTTGCAACTGTGATTTATTTCTTCATTGGATTAGTAGATTCATTCATGAAATTGGTGGATGTAAAACGGTCTAGTTCCATTCGACAAAGTTTTCAGGATTTCCTTAATCATGGATCGTAATGGAAACTTTTCAAATTTTTCAACAGAATTGCCTTCCACGACCGTTGAAAAAGTCCCTAAGAAAGCTCCAATAAAATAATGTAATCATGACAGTCTCTTTGAACGCACATCCTCTTGCTTCTCTGCGCTGCTCGTACGAAACAAATAAACTTGCTTCCTGGATCACTATAGATTCTAATGTCTTTTGCTGGGGAGAAAATTTCAAAATGATTTCCCAAATTTTACAACATAATCACTTCATACCGGATATTAGTTTTTGTAGACTGATACCATTCTGTTGGATTCTCCTGCTATAGAAATAAAAATATTCGAACCCAATCTTTTTTTCTTAATAATTTCCTGTCCGAATTTCTCGGATGTATGCATTTGCATGATAAAATAGGAGTTACAGCCGGTTCCAGCTCAACACATTCATACTCGACAAACTGAAAATTGCTAAGCATTTATGTAAGAAGAAAAAAGAATATATGGCGCAAAATATATTCTTGCAGCTTAATCCAACTTGTGAGCATAAAGCAACCGGTCTTTGTAGATATGAATATATGAAAGGTCAATCACTGGCATTTGCAAAAATAGTTAAAACCACCAAAGTTTAATGTAAAATCATAATTAGTTTTGCGTATAAGCATACGGCAAAAGTCCAAGGACAATTTCCCAAATATCACATTGGTGAGACAATGAAAGGGGAACACAAAAATCCCAAGTCATAATTGCATTTCTCCCAAAAGGAATTAAGTTCCTAAGGAAGCGAAATTGTGTTTCCTTTCCAGGATTCAATTCCAAGGTTTTCGGGGAGGCACATTTTAAACACCTTTCAATCTCGAACCCCCGTTTGATTAAAGTTTCTGGGAATTCGTTTAACGGAACGTAGGTACAAGCTGGTTTGATAAGTAAAAGTATTTTTAGAATCTTTAACAGGAAATAATACTGTTGCGAATACCAAGACAATGTATGTGAGCGAAAGCAATTTAATTTCCTCTCTAAGCGGCATATTTTCAATCGCCCCTGACTCGTAATCAGGACATTAATTGGAAGTTGAGTGCCTGGCTCCGTCTTTTTACTACTTTTTCATCATCTCCGTGGCGATAAAACTTTCTCCTGTGAGTGTCTCTTCGTTACTTAATTAAAACTCCCTACTTTTCCCAGTCCTAAGCCTATGTGGGTGTTCCGGAGAGGAAGGAGGAATTCGGGGAGGCGAAAATCTCATAACTTTACTCATCCGGAGCTAATGAGTGACTAATAGGAATGCGTAAAAGCAATCTCGGATGGAGAAATTGGGGTTTTTTTTCTTAGTTAGCCAGTTTTTTCCCTTTTGGATGGAAACTTTGGAGGAAGTGAGCTGGTTGCCACTTTTCCGAGGAGGATGAGATTAGCGAGGGACTTTCTAGATTATGAAGGAACATCCGCGCTGGCTAAAGTTCCGTCTCCCCTTAATTAAGTACTCTGGAATGAGAAATCAATGGCAGGCTAATGACTTTAGTTTTGAATTTTTCGGGGGGAAAGAAAAATATTAAATTCCATTACACTTCATTTGTGCTTCAAAAGTGGAGAATATATGGAGCTTCAGGGCTCTCTCCACATTCTAAAGGAGAGTCGTCTGCTGAGTTATAGCTGGCTTTTGTAGCAAAGACTGGAGTCATTGGCTCTATAGTCTCCAGTTTCTGCAAAAAAAAAAAGAAGACGAAGATCTGAAGAGAGGAAGAGGAAGATGTGTGCGGGTGGGAGATAAGCCCATGAATGAGTTTCACTTTCTCTTTTGCACTCTCTCTCTCTCTCTCTCTCTCTCTCTCTCTCTCTCTCTCTCTCTCCCGCTCCTACACTTTCTCTCTCTCTCTCTCTCTCCCGCTCCTACACTTTCTCTCTCTTTCTCGCTCCAGCATATAATGTGTAAAAGGACTGCGCCATCTCCCCCTCCTTAAAAACCGGGTATAAAGAATGAGAGAGAGTTGCAAGAGCCTCCATGGGACAGATGCCAGCGTGGTTGCTCTTCCTGGAAAATCTCTGCTGCCTGCGTGCCAAGCAATCGATAAAATCCAATCGTTATAAATTTTTCAAAGATTTCAGGGAATTTCTTGTTTTGCCTAAAAGCTTTTCACGAGGCCCAGGCCAGGCCAGACTCATTGAAACTTTTTGGGGAGAAGGAGGACTGAGAGAGACACAGGGCAGGAGAAAGAGTAGTATTGCTTTTCTTTCTCTCTCCCTTCTGTTAGACTTATATTATTGGACAAAATAGAGCTCACACACTCTCTCCCGCAAATATATATCCATACAACTCAGAAAGGACGTTTGGTGCTCCGAGTAATGACACAAGTGCAGCTCCCACCGAAATCTCCTGTGACCACATAATCTCTTCCCCTCCAGACAAGAGTTGGCTCCTACTCCTCCGACTACTACCTACTTCCTTCGGTGCTCTCTAGGTCTTCAATTTTACCGGATTCCTCCTTTTTATTTATATATAGATATATATTTGTTTTTTTGCTGGAGGGGATTGTTGTTGTTTTCCTCGGGAGCGGTGTAATTGGATCGGAGGGGCGTGGTTTGCTAATCGCTTGTACTATATTTGCATAAATACTTTTCTAAGCTTTAATCAATTATATTTTATTATAATCATACCATGTTCCATATATTCCTGGTCCTTCTCCCGCTTCATCTCCTCCTATTAGAGTTTATTAGCTGTAGCTCGTCTTCCTGCAAAATCAACGAGTTCAAATGTGAGTCTGGCGGCTGTATCGATTTGGACAGGTTTTGCAACGGCATAATTGAATGTCCAGACTCGTCAGATGAGCCCAGACATTGCACACGTGAGTTTGTTTTTACACTTCTCTTTCTCTTGTTCTCATATTTTTTATTGTTCCATTTTTCCGCCCATCAACCTTGTGAAAAATTCATGGACCTCCAGTTGATGGATTATATTTCGTGCTGTGGTGCCCTTTCTCTTTCTTCTCCTCGCTTTCTCTCTAATCGGATTGAATACATGGTTTATTGGTGCCTTGCTTTTCTATTGCAGCCTGTAACCGAACGTACTATGGGGTGAAATCTTCCACGTACAATCTGCAATTGCACAATCCACAGACCGCCAAATCTTCCTTTAGCTGCTCCTTGACTTTCATTGCGGCTGGAGGTGTCAATGGAGATCTGATCCAGCTCAAGTTCAACTCCATTTTCCTGTCCAAGCGCTCTCCTCAGCAGGAGATTAGTAACTGCAAGAATACAAAGCTCATCATTCAAGAGCCAGACCGACAGATCTACAGCGAGTTCTGTCACTACAGCTTCATCAACAAGCCATATTTCTCCGAAACGAACAGACTCATCCTTACCTTCCTCACTAGTCAGCTTAATAGCCAGTTTAACTTTGACTTCAAACTCACCTTCAAATTCATTGGCAAGGAGGAGGCGAGCGTCCGCTATGGTCATGGACTCTTTCGCGGGGATCTCCTCAGTGGAACTCCTTGCAGCCTCCTTTTTAACAATTGCTACAAAGAAAAGTACGTGAAGAATTTTCTCCGCAAAAATTGCCATGTAGATTGGATGCAAATTTCATTTTCTATCTCCCGAATCTCCAACCAGACCTTGCATTCCGAAGGACTGGCGTAAAAAGGATTTTTATTAAGGTTTTTTTATGGTCAAAGTCCGAGCTGAGGGAATACTTCAGCTGAGGGCGTTTTTATTGGATCTCTATGGACCTTCCTTTGTATGTGTTGTCAGTGATTGATAGTAAGAATAATGAGATTTTGGTCTTTTGTATAGGTGTTCCCTTCAATCACCCAATTACCCAGGACTGTACCCCAGGAACGTTACTTGTTACTACGCCATTCGTCACCACAACAATCCCGAGCTGCTCAACTACCACTCCGTCATCAATTTACACACACTCACGCTCAATATTCAATCAAAGCAACCAGGGAATCTGACCTTCTCCTACGACAAAGACTTCAAGACAAACTGCGAGGACACTCTCACCGTCTACGACGGCTACACCATTCGTGACCCCATCCTAGTGAGTGTTTGCGGGAGTGGAACCCTGGACAATATCACATCCAGCTCCAATGAGCTCCTCGTCGAGTTTCATTCCTCTGGGGTCAACCTTTTCATGGAGGATCTACAAGGATCAAATTCCATTCAGGTTTCGCCTATACATGTATACACGCAAAAACTTACCAGAAAAATATCTACTTTTTTTTTGCATTCCTTTTATAGTCGGTACTTAAAAAATAATGGATGTCCCTGGGGGGAAGTAAAAAGCCCTAGCAATAATGATAATAATATGGTCACGTATAGTGCTATAAAGGTAACACGTGTGTAAAAAATAAGTGTCACACTCTGGGGATTTTCTGGGTTTATTTAGGGGTTCAATATCATGGCGACGATCCGGCATCTTCCCCTGAATTCGAATACTTACGTGGAGAATCACAACTGCGTGTTCCGGACAAGTAGCCTGTACAACAAGAGCGGCTATTTGGAGTCTCCAAACCATTCTCTTCCCCGGGAAACCGTCTGTGTTTATCACATCCAGGGCAACAACCACGAGCTCATTTGGCTCCAACTCATTTATTATCACGTGCATTCTGCTGACTGCAATAACACTTACCTCAATATTTACGATGGCATCTACGACTCACGTGAGTAACAACTGAAACCCTTCCACTCATCTTTTCTATACTCTCCAATATCTTCCATATGTCTGGATACACTTTCTGCCAGTCCGGGTCCTTTTCCTGGAACTTAACTATCCTAATCCCGTCACCCTTTCCTTCTATTCATTTCCCATTCCTTTAGTATTTACCACTTTCATTCATATTTTAGTCTGCTCCCTCCTTTATTTATTATGATCATGGCATTATTCCATAGGACCCTTTGAGGGACCTTGTTCTGATTCTTTTGCTCATCCCATGTGTTTTTTTGCTCTTCTCATTTTTTCCCTCTCATTCCTAATTTTTCATGTAGTGATCGTAAATTAATTAATTTATTGAATCCGCTACCTCTCCTCCCATTACTTTTAACGACCTGCCACATAATTTGCTATTAGGACGTCATAACATTAAGTAGTGGATGGGCTTGCTCTTTTACTGGAGTAAATAGTAGTGAGAACTCTCCTACATAATGCAGTGATCATAACATAAATCTTTCCCTGCCTCCTTCTCTTCTATATGGAATATAGAGACGGGCGGGAGGAATGCGCTCCTCCTCAAAATCTGCAACAACCAGACGGAGTCCCTTCGTTCCTGTGAGTTCAAGCTCAACCGGAACAATTCCAGGCCTTGTAGCAGGGACGATGAGTCCTACACATCCTCGTCCAACCAAATGACAATTCTGACCCGGACGGAGGCGGGGACGATCCTAGACCGACTGAGGTTTAAGATTTACTACGAGTTTATCGACTTGAAACAGGACGGGCTGGAGGTGGGGAAGCCCTGCAGTCGCCTCATCATGCAGTCGGGGCACTTCCACAGCCCGAAGAACACGTTCCTCTACGGCAGAGGGGGGAAACGCCATGCCCGCTGCCTCTACCAGTTCCTCCCTGGAACTGTCACCCTGGAGTTTAGCCTTGTGAACAGGTGATTTTCACCAACTATTTGAGCATTCATTCCTTTTCTCCGCAAAATGTAATAATTTATTATAATTTTCATTCATCCATTCATTCCACACTCACACCTTTCATCCTTTCTCTCCTTCTCTCTCCCTTGTCTCCCACTTTTTCCTCTCCCCCACGTTTCCTCCTCAGTCCATAGAGTCTGGATGAGAATGGTGTGAGGCGTGCTGGGAATGCATATGGGAGGTAATTGGGTCATTTGTTTGAATAACGCAGTCAAATGTGCAAAACGGTGTTCAACCGCCAGACGCACCGCTACGAGTGTTCACTGGTCCAGTCTCAAATCGTGAGCAAGGGGAATGCCAAGCACCGCACACATCATGGCATGCTGGGCCAGGTGCGACATTTCAAAGTCTACAACAATGAAACTCGCATCGAAGTCAGCTGCTTCTGTACAAATATCAACGGGACGTTCCGTTTGAGCTCCAGATACTCTCAGCAGATCGAAATGACCCTCCAGAACATGGAGCCTTGGGTGGATGCCAGTCATTTCTACTTTAATGGAAGGTAGGACCACCTCCCATTTGTTTTCTTCTAGCACATAGCATATGCACATATACGTCGGTATGTATGTATGTACATATATACGTATGTACGGATGAAAGTTCGCATTTCCTCCTTTCACGTTTTTCTTTGATCTCAATTCCCTGGAGGGTGGTCCATTTAGGAAATTGGTGAAGTTGGCAGGAACAGTAAACAAATTATGTTTACTTTTGTAGCCAATCACACTTTGAGGGATAGGCTAGATCCTGTGTGACGGATCGAAAGTAAATGATGGATCTATTCAAGTGTGGACACACTTCTTTTGGCATGGTATCCAATGTTTCCCACGGGGAAATCCGTAGAAAGTACGGCGTATTTCTCCAGTTCAAGTTTCTCCTCACGTCCATTGAACAACTTCCCTTTTTTATTGAGCTTGATTTACTGAGGAGGCGTGTAGAGGTAAATACACAGAAACCGCATAATTGGAGGTGGCAGATTCTCCTGGGAACTTCCTTTATTTACTTGATAGTCTTTAGTGTCTATAGTGGAAGAAATAGAGTGGGTAAGAAATAAAAACTAATTACGCTCTCTTTCCTCTCCCTTTTTTTCGTCTTCCTCCAGCTATTTGAAGGAGAGAGTCGGGGAGGAGCAGGAGGAATCTTCCGAGCTGCGGACGTTCAGCTCTCTGTCGGGCTTAATTCATCTCACGAACGGCTCTGTGGTGGTGATCCACCCACCCTCGGCCTACTATTATGCCTACGTGTTCAACAGTGACCGGAAGACGAGCATGGACTGTCATCGGAATGTCCTCCTCGTCCACCACAGCAATGCTCACCTCATCCCGGGGGAGGGGAATCTCCTGAGCAGCAACAGCATCAGTAGTGTCAACAATAATGGAATCAACCTCACTGCCAACACCTTGGAGAAGGTGTGTCCCAATCAGGTGGACTTGTACTCCCCCAACTACGACAGCACTCGGAGCACGGACAACAAGCTGGTCATGGAGTTGCTCTCCGAGGAGGCGATCCAACTCAATTATGTGATGATTCAGAAGCAGTCGGAGAGTGTCTGTGAGTTCTACTGTGCTTCCATCGACGGATGTCTTCCAACCCAAGTCCTCTGCAATGGACTCAGTGACTGTCCGGATGCCTCGGATGAGGCCAACTGTCACTTCAACTACAACTACGAGTACTTGCTCGTCGTCTTCATCGTCATCCTCATCGTCCTCCTCAGCCTCTACATCTACCACAACTGCAACCGCCGGATCATCAAGGAGACGGGGGACTCCTGACAATTAAAGAACGATGAGATTATGATCAGTAGTGTCTATGACCGGGTCACCACTGTCTGATCTCTCCTCCCATCAGTGAAGGCAAAGAAAAAGGCAAACATACAAAATCAACACTCAGAGAAAAACAAAACATTTCTTATTACCGGGTAGTTATTCTATTTACTAACTACATATACTGTCCTACCAATAATTGTAAATCAATCCTCCAAACCACGACTAATTTATTCCAAGTGTGATCCAACGAATTTTTTACTCTAATGTACTGCTATGTCTATAGGCATTACAATACAACGATCCTAATATTAATATTTAGGTATATATTACATATGTACATATACAAACTCATCACTTTTCCCTGGTGAACAACGAAGTCCTGGATTTTCTATAGTCTTGAATTATAGTACCTTTTAATAGCGTAAAACACAACTAACACATACATATGTGTATATAGTGAGGAAATAAGGAACCCTTCTCTTTCATTCCACCTTCAAGTATGCATATACTCATGTACATATGGAAAGTATATTAAGGAAGACAGGAAAAGAAGGGAAGAAGCCAAAAATATGAAGGATGGATGAGTCGAAAGGCACGGACCACTTGTTGCCACCAAACGGCCCAGTATTCCATAGACTGACAGTAACAAAGAAACAAACAAATACTAACCCTCGTTGTATGTATAAAATATAGATGTTATTATTGTTACCTTGTATCGAATGTAGAAAGCCCTATTGTTACACATTACGCTTCACTAAAACAAACTCCCGAATCAATGCCAAACGCAATGGGAACCAAATATTTATGGAAAGCTTGAGCCACCATAACTCATTGAGATTCTTCGCACGTTGCCCTTCCTTCCTTCTTTGCTATTGTGTACCTTTTGAATCCATTTTCATTGGCATGCAAATGGGAGGAAGAGATGTGGGGGCAGGGGGAAAAAAAGAAGACTGACGAATGAAGGAAAAAGTTCTTTGGGAGGTGAATAGAAAGGTGGAACAGAGGAATACTTATGGCTTGACATTTTTTAAAAGCTCTTTTGTGCAACAATAGATGAGTTAATTTAGACGTACATACCTATACCTATATTGCTTTCCAATGAAGAAAGAGAAAAACGTGAGAATTAAGATAAAATCCAGTGAGTGGAAAGTTGATTAGGAATAATGTGTCAAGAATACGCAATGAACAGCAGAGGCTCACAAAATGAACTAGTAAAAGGAGATTTCACGAGAGAAAGTGCCAGGAAAATATAGGGCGGTACAGGAGCAAATCGTCCTAAGTTCATATTTTCTCCAGAGTTACTTGCTTCCATGTTTGGTCAAATGTTTATGCCATATATATATGTTTATCCAGGTTAATACGCGATTTAGGTTTCACAATGATTTCAGACGCATTTAAGGGATACAATTTAAGCATTTAAGGGATATTGTATCCATGTGCAACGGAGAATGTTATGAGTTGACTTAGAAACAATGATCAGACAAAAGATTAAACTATTCTGACAGATTTCCATCCTCCGTAGTTGTTTTCGCTCCCTGTAGCAGTTTCACCAATGGACTCAAGCGGAATTTTCTCTACAAACTTGATATAGACAGCGAATATAATTGAGGAATCACACTATCAGTGAATGTCAGATTTAATAACAGGAAGAACCTTTGTGAGTTTTCAGAAGAAAGTCCTGCCTATGAGAGTAAATCAGAGATTGAAGCAGAAAGAGCAGATAATTGTGTAATGGAATTAAAAGCTAGTGGAAGGCAAGGAACCAACAAACAGAAAGAGAACGAAAGTCATACATAAATGAAATAACAAGGTAAGGTAATTGGTTGAAAAATACCCAAGACGTGCAAAGAGAAGGAAATGATAAAGGAAAGCAAAACTAGCAAAATAAACAGAGAAGATTCAAGGGGAACTAATTAGGAACTCAAGGGGTAAAGTGGCTGAAGAAATTACGAAACAAGAAACAGAAAAAAGACCTGGGAGAAGGAGGAAATCCTCGCCAGAATTATTTCATGTTCCCACTGGAAAGAGCAAAAGTTTTGTGAGAAAGAGAATGTATTCGTTTGCGGGAGAGAAAGTACGACAGAAGTAAGAAAATATGACAAAAACAAGGGGAAAGTGTATGAAAACACTTTTGTTTGTTATATACTTGCTGAAAATTGATTGTCTTGTTGTATAAAAAAAATTATCATGTGTGTGTGTGCGTGAAAGTAAATTTAATTTACCAAATTTTTCCTACCAACATTTTTCTGGCCTTTCATTTAATTGGTCTTAAAAATCCTTTCCACATGCACTCGAATACGGACACCTCGATGGAACATTTTTTTCTTCCCAGGCGCTCCTTTCCTCTTCGACTCGCATTTCACCTCGAGTCGCTGCTTGGCGACGGGAATTAAAATAGTAGCACATTATTGATTTATGCTCCTACGCTGCCACTTTTCGAGAGAGAAAGGGAAAGGGGTGACATACAACTCCGGTGCCCCTAGCTGACCAAATGAAAGTGAGACAGTGCCTTTAAATTGGGCAGGAATTGAGAGACAAAGGAAAGGACAATTGGATCTTCAAAGTTTTATAGCAAGAATGATACAATGATCATCCATGACATGTTTGACTTAATAAAATCGGGGAGAGAAACAGGATGCTTTGATGATGAATTCAATTTCGAAGAATCAAGATGAAAGACAAGATTATTGCAGAGCCAATAATGAAGTGATGAAAAAGAGAAGATGAGAGGAAGTTCGGAGAAAGAAGAAAGGGCACAAAAATACATACATCTGTATGTGTGTAGACACTTTCATAGAATTTTTATTTCCTTTCATCACCAACATTGAACATTCAATAAAAGAAAGAGTGTGTGGGTGGCTGTGAACCCAAATGCTACTTGCTCACTCCACCGGATGTGTGAGTGAGCGACAAAACTGAAAAGTCCGGAGAAAAGCACCCACACATAAACCACTGAAAAGTATGGACAAGTCCATATTAGTTCAGGTGTAACTATTGTAATATTTATTTGCTTTGTTAATATGAGACATTTCAGGTAAGTCAAGCAGGTCTCTAGATTCTCTTCAGTATTGTTTTTGTCTCTGTATACTCTATACCCACAACTAAGGAAGCAGGGTAGAATTACGAGGTGGATAAATCTCAGATAAAAAGGTATATGATTTCATGTATAATTTTTTGTATGTATACATATATACAAGTATTAATAATAATAAGAATGACAGACCAATCTCTCCACGAGCCTCTATAGAAATTCGTTGATTACCATTAAATTGTCGCTTTCTTTGTGAAAAAGGGGAGAGAGCAATTTTGTCGGGATATATTTAATATTTTTCGAATAAGAATTAGTCTGCTTTTTTTTAACAAATTTACAAAATGGAAAGAGCAGAGGAGGCTAGTATCAATTTGAGAATGGGACTCTGTGGAGAGAATGTTCCTTGTGTATTTACAGGAATTTTTTCGTTAGTATTCCTTGAATTGAATTCATTTTTTCACTATGAAGCTGTCTAAGCAAGTTCAAGGGCTTTAGTAATGTATTTTCCTAGATCTACGGACTCGCACAG
Organism: Disparrhopalites patrizii; assembly: GCA_034698585.1. Lineage (NCBI taxonomy): Eukaryota > Metazoa > Arthropoda > Collembola > Symphypleona > Sminthuridae > Disparrhopalites > Disparrhopalites patrizii. Next base: position 16,119 of record JAQGBT010000642.1, on the reverse strand, counting down.
TCTGAAATCTCTTTTCATTCCTGTCAGCTAGATTGTAATTTTCACCAAGCTTGGATGAAAGGGTTAATTGTTTGATGGAGCTCCTTCTATTGCATCTTCCTTGGAGCCACAAGCGTATATGCTCTTCGTTATTGATATTTTATGAATAAAGGAATCTCAAGGAGAATCAAAGGATGCAGTCATTACTTTCTAATGCACTATAACTACTGCCCTTGTCTTACCACTAGATCGCGACTAAAGAAAAGTTTCCATTTTGATGCCCATTCAGATGACTGTCAAGATTTTGTATAAAAGATGTATAAACGAGTGTTGTAGAAGAATATAAAAAAGAGTTAGTAGAACAACAAGAAAAATCCTTGGGTTGTTAAACTAAAAGCAAAATAGTATCGAGAAACTAGATAAAACTACAGACGGAATTAAAGAAAATATTTTTGGCAGCATTTGGAACCAAAGAAGGAATTGTCACTGAGTAAAAGCGACATTGTGACCTGGGCTTTGTAGGATAATTTATAGTAAATTTATAGTACTGCCTCCTGCATGCAGCAGACAGTCACAGATGGAGTCAAAGTGAAACCCTGTGAAATATAAATTTGTGTTGTCGTTATCTGGTATACATTTCGTATTTGTCTTTGTCTAGACGTTGGATGATGATGATTGCCCATGTTTCTGAGCTCCCATCTTCTGCCGAAGGATGGAAGTCTCCTGGTAGGTTGGTGGCGGAGTTTCCATGTCGTCCTCATCCTCATCAGCGTTCATGGTTGGCGAGGGCAAGACGGCGGAGAGACTGTCACAGCTCTCATGATCGCTGATCGTGCCCAGGCGATGAGCTGAGGTGGGGACGCCGGGGATTTCCGGGGCTTGGCTCCTCGGAGCGCTGCTGTCATACTCCTCCGGATTGGGCAATGGGAGATGGAGAGCGATGTGGTAGGGCGGAGGATGTTGCTGCTCCTGGCCCAAAGAGCGCGCTCCGCGCATCGGAGGGCGCGTCATCCCGTTCATCACCATGTGAGGGTCCACCTCGTCATCCGCGTCCGCTGTATGGCATTGCCGGATGTAGCGATGTTGGTGGTGACGATGGGCTTGGTGGTTCCCGGGTCGAGTGCTGCTCACGGCCGTCGTCACGATCTGGGCTTCCGTCCGCGCTGTTCCTCTTCTCCCATTCTCATTGTATTCCACCTGAAGATCACACTCCTGGCTAGTTGTGGGTGGATCTGGGGCAGCTGTTGCTGTTGCTGTCATTGTGTGTTCCAAAGGAACAGTTACAGGGAATTGTGCTCCGGCTTCATCCCCACTCTCGGAATTTCTACTAGACCTACCTAAAATGTGACGGTTAAAGGCACGGGCAAGAAACGCATTGGTCTTTTTACGAAGACAACCTACACCAGCAAAAAACAAAGCAAGAGCACCGCAAACAAACATTAACTCAGTAAAGAAAAAAAAGTATGGAGTTGTCTCCTTAAGGATGGCAACTCCGTTAACATAATCTACAGCATTTGGGCCTTCAATAATAAGCTTGCCCGCAACTGTTCCTAATAAAACAAAAGCCATAAAACAGAGAGTTAAACCTAAGTGCTTCGTGGTACTCCACTTTGAAGAGCAACAGCATTTTCTCTTCCAGGGAGATGGTCGCTACAAAAATCATATAATAAACATTTATTAGAAAAACATTCATGCTTGCTTTTTTTTGTTGGCGAAACTCCTTTAGCTAAACTTAGGGGTGGCAACGATCCGATTTGATCCAAAATTTTTAGTTCCATTCGTTTCAAAGACCGAATCGGATCAAAATTCGCAAATCGATCCGATTCATTATGCAAATGATTCGATTCAAGCCCACGGATTGAATCGAATCATGATTCAAACGATCCAAACAATATATTATTGTGACACATTTTTTCACTTTTGACAAATTTTAAGCATATAATAATGTCTAATAGTTTGCCATTTGAAATAATTGCAAGTAACCTTGATGTAATATTTACCGTCGATTTAAATTTGCTGCAATATTTTGATGGTTATTGCTCTGCTACGGAAGAATATCCAAAAAGTTTGTATTAAATAATGGATCGAATGAAAAAATTTTCAGTTAAATTTTATGATCTGATTTGCGTCTTGAATCGAATCAAATTTTCAAGTATTTGAATTGAATCAAATAAAATTGAATCGGAAAATCGGATTCAGAATCGAATCGTTGCCACCCCTGACTAAAATGAAGAACATTTCCATGAAAAAATAAAGAGGAGAAAAATATACCTCAGGTAGATCTATTGGTCGATTCTCGAGACCGGAAGCGCATTGCTCACGCTGCCTGTCCTGAAGTTCCAAGATGGCTCCCGGCCTCAATGGTCTCCTGATGAAACAGTTTCTACTGAATCGAAGCCAGAAACTACCGTCATTCTCCTCAGCCGGCTGCTGCTGTTGTTGCTGTTGCCGCTGCCTCTGCCTCAGCTCCCGCCTCCTATCCGGGCATGTCATGGGTAGGATGTCTCCATTGGCGTCAAAGCAGACGCCCATGTCACTGAAGGCGCATGCCGCAAAGGGGTCTTCCTCGTCCTCGTTGTCGTCCTCCATGATGACGGTGGTGGAAGCAGGCTTGGGGCGTGTTCTGGGAGGAAGGGGTGGTGGTGTTCGTCCCGGGGAAGAGAAATGACTCCCGTGAGGCTGCTGCTGATGCCCACTTGGGTTCCCCAGAGGATCGCTACTCGTCGGCGCCCGAGTCCCACACCGAATGGAGGGGCTCACTGATTCGTCGAGGACCGTGACGAGGGTGTCCCCGATGCGATAAGGACGGCCCGCCACTGGTCTCTGCCTCCCATTCAAGCCTGCGCCTTGGGCACTGGAATCAGTGGAGGCTGCGGCGCCGCCGTATTGAAGGGTGGTGGGTCTCGGTGGAGGCCCATTGCTGGCTCTCTGGCTATTGGTTGAGCCAGAGCCCGGATGACTTGAACTTGGCGCAGGAGCAGTGGGACCAGACGCGCCGCGTTGTTGTCTGCTGGAACCACTGTGACTCGCGCTACTGCTGGACGATGGCGCCACTCTGCCCGGGGGGTGAGTGGGCACAAGTGAGGGTGGCGGCATATTATCCCGCCTGCTTACCCTGGGGAATCTCCCACCTGAACCCCGATAATAACCCACCAACACGAAATTTTCATGAGAAATACGTCCATCTGATTTTGTAATTGTGAGGAAAACGTCATTATTAGACTTTTTGAGGCTTAACAAATAGAGTTAATATTGTCACGTCGTACAGACATAAATATATCGGTATGAAAAATATTACCAGAGTAAATCCCAGGTTGTCTTCTGCCGAATGGCTGTAACCCTGCTCTTTTATCAATCCAAAAATGCATGATTGTTTTTGTATGTCGTACACCTAAATCTTTGGCCTATCTAATTGGTATGTTTATGTTTTCCTTATTACCTGCCTCGGAGAGCAAGGTTGCTCTCCCTCTCTTTCTCTGGAATTCTCCCACAGGGACACGTCCGAGTTTCTATGCACTTTCTCAATGAGACAATGAATTTGTGAGAGGAACTTACAAAGAGTCAAATTAGAGGGAGCCCCCGAAAACGTCCTGGAGGACGCGGCTGAGGGGTGTGTTGATGGGGTACCACTTGATTCGGGTCACATCCAGACCTCCCATGTCGGTGGGGACGAGCTCGGCGAGTCTTCGAACGTGAACGAGGTTTGGGTCACTGTCTCTGCAGCGGAAGATGACGACGTCTGTCTCTCCGACGTAGAGGTAGGTGGGATTACGCTTCTCGGAGGAAGCCTTGTCACTGCTGGAGCCACCGCTCGGCTGGACACTCCCACTGGTCACACTTGCTGAGCTGGGGGCATGCATGCTGAGCCGTTGAGACTTTGGTCCAGCTCTTCACCTCAGGGACGGGAGGGACTGAGTGAGGGCGGAAGCCAGCAGCTCTCTCCTTATAAAGCCTCCCCTCATCTCTCCTCCTCATTGTTGTTCTTGTTGACGGCGATGATGATGATGAGTGGGCCGATGGTTCCCTTGAAGATGGATGGAAGTTCGGATGCGGAGCGAGATGTGCTCTCTCTCTCTCTCTCTCTCTCTCTCCCTCCCTCTTTCTCTCTCTTCCTGCGTGTGGGCTGTTTCACAGAATTCCAGAGTTCCCAGCAATATGTGTCTCCACTTTCCCCTTTCTCCTTATAGAACACTATATATTTCTACCTATTCCTAATTACATTTCTACCTCACTTTCTACCTTCCTCTCACTCACTCTCTCTTTGGATTTCTCCTCCTACCCAAGTGTACCTATTTCTTCCTCTTCACCTGTCCCCTCTCCTGTCTTCCTGTGCACTCCTCTGTCCTCCTCACCTACCTTTCCCTTCCTCTTTTCTCCGAATCCCACTTTTCCTTCCTCTCTCCTCTGTCTCTACCTCTATCTTCGTATCTCCCGGTACTTTCTACCCCATTTCCCCGTAAAAACACATATATACATGGACTCGGGCATATACGCAGAATGGCGCAGTTAAGGATGGTGCAGGGAGGAGAGAATCCTTGGTTACTTCCCGGGTTTTCCTTGCCACCTCTTTTCTGTGCACTGTGGAGGAGGGCGAGAGAGAGAGAGAGAGAGAGAGGGAGAGAGAGAGAGCATGCGGCGTAGGAATCGTCGTGAGGGAGTCGTGGAATACCCGGTCTGTATAACTGTATGTACTGCTATAGGGAAATTACGTACAAATTTCGTGGTTCTGCTTGTTTGGTGCGAATTGCACTTTGGTTACTGTTGATACGAGGGAAGAGTGGAACAGATAGAGAGGCAGAATGCTGTGGTAGTAGATGAGAAGAACTCATCCTTGCATTCTTTTTCATCTCTCCAACATCCTGCTCTCTCCGCCTCCCCTCCCCCTCCATGTTCACTGTTGAGCAGAAGGCAGGTACTTGAAGAGGATTGAAGAGGAAAGTGAGTGAATACGTGACATGTCAGGAAATCAATACATCTTGTTCTTTCTCTCTTCACTCACTCACTCACTCTCTCTCTCTCTTTCCTGCCCCATCAACGATTGCCTCGCTGGTGGTACATCTCAAGGTCAAGTCTAATCGCGAATGATCATGCCCAATAAAAGCAAAAGAGCCCAGGACAGGAAGAGAATGAGATGATGCACCTCCCGGGGATCCTTTCTGGCTCTCCTATGCTCATTAAGTGCTACTTTTTTCAAGGCAAGAATTTATTACCGTTGATTAAATGTGACATTTCATGATTTCATACGTTAATTTACTACAGCACTCGACCTTTTTTTTGCACTTGCATGCGTACAAGAAAAGAAGACGAAGATATGAGCTACCGTGAATGACAGGAAGAGGAGGAGGAAGAAGAGAGGAATGCGAATTTTGTAGCGTATACATTTGTGCCTATTAAGGAGATGGATAGATTCAACTATGGCATAGACTAATAAGTAGGAGAGCGTACCAGTTGGGGTGGAATCGGAATCGCCATGTTAATTATCCAGCCTACAATTCCTGTGAGTATTGAGAGGAAAGGGGAAGGGAATGGATGCGAGGAGAGATTTGAGAGACAGGGAAAGGGGAAAAACAAGAGAGACAAGAGTGACACAGAAGTATCACTTGTTGCTATATACATTACAGGTGGGCGAGGGATGAGGCGCTCCTCTTTGTTAGTCCTCCTCCTCCTTTTATTGTTGACGTTTTTTTATTATGTATTTTACGAGTCCTTCACATCCTCCGACATTTTTATTCCCTCGTTTTATTCCCTCTTCTTCTTCATGGATTCTTTGATTCCTCCTCGAATGCCAGGATTTCCTCATCCTGTGACGGGGACTTGTTGTTACCTTTCCCCAAGGACTCCTTGAGCTTCGCCAGGAGCTTCCCGGACTTGATATGGAGACTCCCACAGTGGTCTTGTCGGACTTTCTCCGTCTGTGCACGAGAGAATCGCAAAGAGGCATTAAGAACATTGTCAAGGACATTAGATTCAGAGCGGAGGGGTATTTGTTAACCAAATAAAAAGTCCTCTATTGAAGAGAGGAAATAAATTACGTTCTTCCTGAAGGATAAAAGCTTTTGGTACAATATGCGACAGTGGGAGCGGTGATGGAAAATGGAAAGGAAAGTGTTCGGAAATTAGTTTGTAATAGCATCAGATGCGAAGGTGAATAATGAGATTGAAAAAGAATGAGAGAAAGAGAGAGAGAAAGGAATTATGCGCACGGCACGAAAGTACAGGGAGAGGAGGTTGGGCCCTGGAGAATTAAAAATAAATTCAGGTAGGCAAAGATGACAAGTGTGTGGAGGGGAAGATGGGAAGATGAGAAGATGTGAAAGTGGAGAGGATGAAAGATGGAGAAAATCTTTGCATCCGGTGTCATGGAGACACGAGCTGCTGCCGGGGAAAGTTTGGAGCGGGTGAGCGGGGGAGCGGAGAAAGCTCTGTACACACTCCTCTTCTGCCACTCTTGGTGTGTACGAGTGTGTACATATGTACCAAAGTACATGGCCACTTATTCTACATTTGTACCTTCCCGCACTCATATGTAGAGATACACAGGTATAGAATTGAAGGAGAGATTAGCTATATAAAATAGAGATCCGAGTAGAAAGTTGAAGACGGACCTCCATGAGAATTTCAATGGCAGGCCATAAGGTTTGGCATGGAGAAATAAGTTGTTGGTTGGGATGCAGAGCCAGGACTGCTCCTCCTCCCGGGTTCCCTGACGACCGCTTCCCTGCCACCCATTCCCTTGTGAAGGTGATCTGGAAAAGAGAAGGGAGCCAAACATGTACAAATCATCTCTAACCGCCTATGAATCTTCTCTTCTTCATTTTCTCTTCCACACTCTTCCCGCCCCATCTTATTGATTTCCACATCTATTTTGGGTTGTCGTAGCTTTTCCTCCTTTACAAGGCTTCAAACCAGATTTTTTTCATTTACACCACTTTTCTTTCTTTCCACATACTTTGGTGGATGCAATGATTTTTGCCCGCCTACGTACTTTTTCCACCTGGCCAAGTTTCTGGAGGGAATCACTCTGTTGAGGAAAGCATTGCTCCAGAAGGATATTGAGGGTTTGTTTTGGTCGTCTGTGGAAATAGTATTTATGTATAGGATTGATGCTATCTCTAATACTTTTTCCTCTACTTTCTCATATGTATCTTGATACATCTTTCAGACATATTCGATTGTCTCCGAGTGGCTCCGAGTGTTCTAACTCAACACCGACACACTAATACACAACACTGACCATGCTTCATCCCTCTCACTTACAATTACATGCGAATTCTTAATTCCTGCTGGTGATGCATATATTCTTTGTTTCATATGTATGATAATGGAAGACAATTCCAATGATACTCTTCCCTCTTTTGTCCATTTTATGACGCTGCAAATTCAGGCAGGATTTCTACGCGGTAGCACGTATGCATAGTGATGCGGTATACATGACCTATGCCTTTATGGAGGATAGAAAGCAATCGGTTGGGGTGAATTGCGACAAAGTGGCATGACAAACCTATAGGCACAATTAGGAATAGGAAAAGCTTATCCGTGACAGCTAACTTAAGCGTAGGAAATTCAGTGTAGGAGGAATAATTCTAAACTTTACTATTTGTTAGTCAATTAGAAAGACGCTCGTACTGGAATCAGCCTACAATAGCAGCCTACAATTTGAATTTCATATTAATTTACAATTTACCTCTATGTGCTACATACTTTCGCTTTGACCAAGAAACATTGTATGAAGCAGACTTGAACCTGGATCAGATAGTCAGAGACTTAGGCCAACTTTATAGTGTCATCTGTAGAATCTCATAATGCATTCTGTCGTAGAACAGGTAATTTATGTGGATAAAGCTAATATTCGTCAAATGTTGTGTAGGTATATAAAACCTAATTAAAAGTGCTCAAAAGTACACTATCACAACCAGCACAACTGTATAGTAATATATAGTTGTGTTGTTGTGTAGATGATATCGCAAGACATTCTCTTGACGGGAGGTCTCATTCCGGAGCTTAGCCGTGTTTACACAAGAGATTGCAGCTATAATAGGAGATTACTACAAGAGCTAATGCAAATATAATTCTTTTAAATTCGGATTACCTGAGCAAGAACCAATGATGTTGAGAGCTGGAAGGCCAGCAACAAGTAGTACAGCCTACGCATGATATGTCTACGGATATTTTTGTGGTGGGCTTTTCCCTTCACTTGTCAATGTCCAGGCTTCTCGGTCTTCTATTTTGTTTGAATGCTCTTCACCACTTTTTTCCACTTGGTTTTTGAGGATAATGCTTCTTGGGAAGTAAAAAAATGAGTCGAGAATCCTGGTCTTGATCTCCTTTAGAGGTGTCCTATTGTTTTCACTTCTGAGCTTCCAGTTCAAACTAAGACACCGTCGGCTCTTTCGGATGACTTTTGACCGCCCGCACTCGGGCTGAGGTTGCCTTTTATACATGGGCGGTCAGGGGAAGCTGGGCAAAAGGAAGGAGGGAAGTCAGGAGAGTGAGGTCGTGTCATCTCTGGCGGAAGTAACTCGGTATGGCTTTTACTTTTAACGTCTGCTATAATGTCATCTTCTTTGCGTGTGTTTGGAAAAAAATGTCACGTCGGGTAATCATGTTTGATTCAGAATGATACACACTGGTGATGAGAGTCTGGCCAAAGGGTTAAAGTGGATCCAGGTAACATTTCTCAGCCACCCTTTTCCCTTTGATCTTGGAAGATGAGTCCTCTTTGTTGCCTCATCTTATTATGTAGACAGAAAATTCATTTACATGATTTTTGGTTGAACGTGATTGGATTGCTACTTATCTTCGGGGCTCACTTTGCTCTCCTTTTTTCGGGACACGTCCTTCTAGTCTCATCCTCCCCCGCTTTTACGTCGTGGCCATTTATTTTCCATGCTTGAGGTGTATTTTTTCACTTTTATTCACCTTTTTGAGTCGGCAGTGTTTGGAATATAATTCCGTCACATGGATTAATTTTTTCCCAGTGTAAGTCATAAAATGTAAGTTATAAAAATGATTTGGTGTTTTCGTATTGTTAAAAAATTCCCCGGGTTATACAGAGTTAAATTTCCTGCCATTCTCTAAAGAGCATCTTCAAATTTGATGCAATTTGGCTTAAAATTCTCCTGAAAGAAGCTAACGGGAATTGTTTTCTTGCACAACTCAAATGGGAAATATGAGAAAATAAAAAAACATACGAAAGGCGAATTTCATATTTTCGTATTGGGGATGCATTTGCCCATAGAATGTGGAAGACAGTTTGCGAAAAATTTGAAAACCACCCTCTTTGATTTTAGTTTGTAGTATTACAAGCCTTTCGATTCTGGTGTGGATGATCAAAGCATTGACTTTAACCCTTTCGTTCTCAAAACTGGAAAAAGCATCTGTATGCTCCACGTACTTGTATTTGGCGTACTTGTATTTGTACAATTCTTTGTTGGCAATTCCAAGGTCATGAATCGTTTCCCACGGCAATCTTCAATGGTACATTTCCACTCTTTCCCTCTTACCCGGCTGCTCCTCGTCCCAAATTTCCTTGTATTATAACCAGTGACAGAATTTTGTTGGTTTTAAGATGTAGTCTTGAGAGAGATTTTGCCTACAGCTCAAATTGCTGACATATGGCATTTCCGTCCTCCCTTTTTGTTCCTGTGTACGTCGATGGCATAATTTACTTTGGCTTTCTTCCTCATGAAATTATGGGAACATGATTTTGGAACTTTATCTCAGCCGTCTCCTTCCTCTGTTCTTCGTTTAGGTAGTTCTTTTTCTCTAACGTCGGAGGTAGCGATTCTAGATTGTGAAATCTTCAGTCTAAAATCTGTTTAAAAATTAGCTGTCTGCTTCCGTCAGGTTTGCGTCAACGTTGGAGACTTTGTTCCGTTCTTCCTTTCCCCCTTTCTTCGGAGATACACCGCAACCTCCTGTACGTTTTTTTAGCTGCTATTCTTAATTTCTTATAACGTCATACACTTCATCCTTCCTGGCATCTCTTTTCCTTGGAGTTCACAGGCAATGTATTGCCTTCTGCTATTGACTTGCCTATTCTCCAAAAAGTTGGTAGTTCCTTTCCACATGTCACCATTTTTGGATGTAAATACTATCCTGTCATAATTGTAGTTGTGACCATCTGCTTGAGAATGGGACACTCCTACTCATCCAATGTTCGGGTGGTTGCGGTGGATGAAATGAGATGCTGTCAACAACTGTTCCATCTTTCCCCAAGGCTTATTCTTCCCACACACGGACGCCGAGGATGAGAGAACAAATGTCCCCATCAGCATTCATTTATTTACCTCGTCCTCTTCATGTCATTGGCACACTTCTCAGGCTCTCGTCCTTGTCATTCGCCACACAAATTCTAGGAGTGGGACCAGGGAATAAATTCATAAATTCCAGCTTGGAATTGTTATCTTCTTCATCATAATAAGGACGCAGTTATTTCTCATCGCACATCAAACAAACCAAAACCGATTGCAAACCGGATTGCAAACCGAATAAGTGCCTCAGAGGGACGTGAGAGCAAACAAAAGTGTAAAGAGGGAGACAGCGGGAGTGGAAAGCTGACAGCGAAGAGAAAGATCCAAGGTTAAATAATAGTATCCAACACGTGAAAGCTGTGCTACACAACATCGCAGTGATTCCTGAAGGGTGAGGATCTCTCCCTCCACTAAAAACCACGTCATCCCCGGCGTCCTTCTCTTTCTGCACCCTCAAACCCCTGGAAATCACGGGAGCTGAAGAAGAAATCTAAAAATTGTTGCTTAAAAAAAATATGGAGCCTAGTTTGGGAGTCGTACAGACATCAACGTCGAAATTGAGCTGGCCTTTCTCATCGATTATGGAAGCCCTTGATGGTTGCTATGTTACTACATCTGCCTACCTGATTCCGCAGAGATGGGAAAAGAGGAGAATGTCAGGGAGAGGGACAAAGGGAGAGAAAGAGAAAGGGAGAGACAGCCAGTAAAGGCCCATTATCGGTGGAGCATGGGATTTGGAGTGATGCAACAGGTACGTATAAATAGACAGGAGTCCACCTTTGGCACTCACAACAAATCATCATCAACTTTCTCCGGGGGAGCAACTCCCCCTTCCCAAATGCCTCCAGTATATACGACAATAGCCGAATAGGCTGCACAAACAAACATACTTGTGGGACCAAACCGATGCTGATCAGCTCTCGCTCTCTCTCTCTCTCTCTCTCTCTCCTCTTTCACTTTCCAGCAAAAGATGTTCAAGCTTCCCCACTGATCATGTGTATCTCGTTTCTTCTCCCTTTATTGAGGACGTTCCAAATGCGCGAAAAAGCATCTACCTGTTGTTGACCTTGTCTTGCTCCAGAGAGGAAGCGGCGGAGGGGAGACAGGAGAGGAGAGGAAAGGAGGGTGAAAGGAGAGCGAGTAAACATCTACATACAATAAATCAATGCAGGAGTGTTTTGCAAGCATTTTATTTCCACACACTTTTCCTCCCATCTCTCTTTGCACATCGTCTCCTATCACTACAATCATCCTCATCCAAGGGAACGAGAGACAAGCAGACTGTGGAATCAGTACGAGAGACATCGAGAGAGAGAGAGAGAGAGAGAGAGAGAGAGAGAGAAATACGCACAAGCAATTAGGATTTGCAAAAAAGAGCTCTAGAACACAAAATGGAACACGTGCTACTAAGACTAAATTGTTGTTGAAATTTGAACGCGATTCTATGTTCCCCGCCCCAGTCTTAAATAAGTTAGTTGACGTACGTAACAGGGGTCATAAGAGAGGCTTTGCAAAGCTGTTTTTTTATTATTTACCTCCCCACCCATGTACACTATTTTGCAATACACATACACTACTTATTCGTGTGTGTACATGTGTATATGATGGGTCATGAAATAAAGAAAGAGATGAAATAGAGGATGGGATGAGGAGAAAAGATAAGGAGTGTGATGGAAGGCGAACGGGGGATTTCGCACACTCTTCATCTCTCCTCCCATCCCTTCTTCGCATGCAAAAATAATGTCGGCCTGTACAAGCTACACAAAACGGGATACCGGGAGGTGAGTGAGAGAGAGAGAGAGAGAGAGAGAGAGAGAGAAAGGCCAAAAGAGAGGAAGAGTGAGTGCTTTGGACTGGTAAAAGACTAAAAGGTCGTCCGTTAATTCCCTCTCACCACGCAGCAAGAGCTGACTTCTATTGGGAGAGAGAAAGGGAGACAGAGAGAGAGAGAGAGAGACTGTGGCGAGGAGAGAGGAAGAAGAGAGAGAGGGAGGGAGAGAGTGACGTCCTCATATACACCTAATAGAGAAGGGAAAGAGAGATGTACATACTAATGGGATGAGAGAGGCATTGGCAGCGAATAAACGAGAACGCTTGGCTTTGCCAAAAAGCCTGACAAGTTAAAAATAAACGGGCGATTTGAGTGTGTGTGTCTGATAGAGTGAAATAGAGAGAGAGAGAGAGAGAGAGAGTGAGAGAGAGAGAGAGAAGGATAGAGAGAAAGAGAGATGTGAGAGAGGAAAGTGTACGTGGAGCCACTTGAGGGAAATGTTTTGCCATTCTCTAATCATACATTAGGAGACAAGTGAAAGATGGACGCTCATGGAGAGACAAGACCCAGGAAACGGGGGCACTCCAACCGAAAGAACAAAGGTGAGGGGGCTTCTTATCTATACATATATACTTATATACACAACTTGGAGTTACCACTGACCTTAAGCCGGACGCATGTTTTTTTTAAAATTTATTTTCATTTTTCTCCTTCGTGCATGTGCGATTGTTTTCTCGTGGTACACCCATTTGTCGGGGGAATGTTTTTTTTTAGCATGGAAGATCCCAGCCTTAGCAGGAATAGCAGGAATCTTTCCGTGCGTGCAAATTGATGGAAAGCGCTTGATCAGATTAAATTGCTGTAATATGTCTTTAGACTCCGTTTTTTCACAGACGTATGCAGACTTGTTTTTTTTTACAAATAATTTGTCTTTGAATTCCACAGATTTTTCCATCCCAATGAATTTACATGTGCTAAATGATTTTAGCCTTCATTACTACTACATGATTATTTTTGCCGTGTAGCCGGTTAGTCTAAGACGTTTTTGAATTTCAATTTTTATGCTAATTCCAGTACTAACTCCACTTTAAAGCCAATACTTTTAGGCTGTAAGTGATTTGGCCAAACGTTTCCTCGTGTGATAGTTCCTGGGTTGATCGTGTGCATGTGTGAAGGGTTTTTGGGAAGCACCTGTGCGTAACTACGCCTTAATGGTTTTATTTTTACGGCGTGAATAAGCAGACATTGAACTCCACAATTGTCCTTGTGTAGGAGAGGCCCATCGTCAAGTAGAAGTACCGGAACCAGAGATTGTGAGGGAGAGGATTGTGGAGGAAGATGAGGTGGCAGACGACTGGAGCAATTACCACGGTGAGGGGGATTCATTCCCAATTGCATCTTCTTACACATAATTACCCATCCACTTATGCATGCACCGCCCGTGTCTTTGATTTGAAATGCCTTTTTTCATTTACTTTGCCTATAGTCTGTCAATGTTTTCTTATTCTCCAAAAAGAGAAAAAAAAATCTCCAGAAGCCACTCCGGCAGGGGTGACTTGAGAAAGTTTTCGTTTCTTTTTCTTTTCCCTTGAACAGTGGAAGAGGATACGGGGGCGAGTTTAGTGTACAAAATCCTCTTCTTCGTCCTACTACTCATCCTTGGAGGTGTGGCTACCCTGGTTCTCATCGACAACAACAATAGTATTGAGACCCCGGTGACGGCCAGCGTGAGCAGCAGCAGCAACAATGGACTTCACAATGCCCCCCTGGATGAGGAGAGGGAGAAGGGGCAGGAAGAGCCGGAGGTTCGGTTCGTGGCGGCTTCTTGGCTTGACTGGCTTACCCGTAAGCTATTCCTCACATACCTTCAATTTACCTTCTTGTACTTAAGTGTCCTTGGCTGTAGATGAGGAAGCCGAGGACCACCACATTGTGGAGGAGCACAATGAAGAGGCCCGTGAGTTCATTGATCATGATCATGAGGAGGATCACGCCCAGGATCAGGATCATGAGGAGGAGGAGGAGGACCACGACGAGGATGAAGAGGAGGATGGATCCCCTCATCAGCAGCCACCACCTCCGCCCCCACGACCGCCTCGAGATGACCATCAAGATGACCAAGCTGGATGGACCAGGGTAGAAGAAATCCCTCTGGATATAGAGGACACACAAGATGCTCTAGAGGATGAGCCCGACTTTGAGGAAATCCCCCAACAACCTCCACTTAGCCAGTCAGAGGAGCCCATTGTGGATGAGATAGCAGAGCCAGTGGAGGAAGAGATTGTGAGGAATGCAAGGGTAACGCTGGAGGAACAAAGTCCTCCTCTGGACCAGATCGTACCGGATGAAGATGATGAGGATGATGACTTGCCGGAATCTGGACCAAATGTACCAGAAGGAATTATTGTGGAGCAAACACTTGAGGAAATAGAACCAAGCGGAGGAGATCAACCCCCACCCTCTCATGACTGGACCAATACAAGACCGCCGCCATCACAGGAAGAGTCCAGGGTAGAGGAGAGCCAGCGGGGGCAAGGAGAGGAGGTCACAAATAACATTTTTGGCGAGGCTCCGGAATCCTACAACACTTTGGAGGTGGACAGCGTGAATTTGGACGACGGCTTGGACGACGATGATGAGGACGAGGATTTATATGGCGTCCTACAGGGTGATGATGACGATCGATTTGATGAAGTTGGTCAGGGAAGACAAGGGAATACTCAATCTGATTTTGCTCACGATCCAAGGGCCCTCGAAGACGAATTATTTGATGAAGATGAAGCCAATCATTTAAATCTGTAGAAAATCCAGAGAACACGTAATAATTTATCTGTAAAGAAAAAAACAAAAAGGCATATTCTGTTGTACCATGACACTGTTTCACCAAAATAAAGTACGAACTCGTAATTTATTCCACAACCAACCCCCACTAGTCTCTTCATTCCTTATGTCATATTGTGTAGACTCTGCACATGATAGTTTATACCTGTGCTGCGCGAGGCGGATACTGCCAGGGCGGTCCTTAGGGTGGATATCGGGCCTGCTGCTGGCTCAACTCAGGGAGAGTTTCCGATCTTTGTACTGGGCATAGGCAACTTTTTGCAAGATGCTTTTGGTACACACTGCAATATTGGATGATTCTCTGTATGCTGATTTACACTTCCAATGTAGGTATTCCTCCTATAAATTCCTATGAAATCACTAAATAATGCATTAGTAGACTCTACAACTACAAAGTCATAGTCCAGTACCCGCATCGATTCCCTTTCCCCCACCCCAATTATTCAAAATTCGGTTTATTTCATTCACAACTAAAATATTAAGAAGTAAAATGCTAAAAACATTCCTCTTGTTGTCGTATCCGTCTTATGATATTCCTCCACACACATCCAAGGCTCTCCCCATTCCTTCTTGCATATCGTGGTGTCACGTACATAAATAATATTTCTTTCCTGCTCTTTGACATCAGTAAGTCTCTCTCAACAGCTTATTGCTAATGTCTTTCTCTTTATCTCCCTTCCATCGTTTTTTTACCTGTAATGAACAGGTGGAGCCATGAATAGTGTACAATGTGCATACAGTCAAAATGGATTGTACAGCCACTTCGATATTATCCAAAAACATTTCGTTTGCACTAAACCGGATGAAAGGAGTGACAAATTAGCCTTTGAAGATTTCCTACCATATCTCCTTTATATTCGGCAGATTAAATGAAAGAAGGTAGCATGCAGAGTTTGACGGTGCACAAAAATATATCCATGCAGTCGTGAGGAACCACCACAATCAAATTGAAGTAAGCGATCCGCTTAAACTTAAAAGCCACACCAAGTTAAGGCTAAAGCTTCCATTGAAGCAAGCCAAGTAAGTTGAAAATGTATGGAGGCACCGGAGAAAATAGCATGAGATGTGTGGAGCTACAGAGACCACACGCCGTTTTTTGTTTTCTTTATTCTTGCTCTTAGTCAATGGCGTGCATTGTTTTACATAAGAGAACATGCTTATAAGTATATATTGTAAGCAAATGCCTCATTTGCTCTCATCGCTATGGTGTCATAGTTATTATTATTATTATTAAATTTAATTGATTGGGTCATTGCTCAATCCATTGTAAGTCGA